>JAVKPL010010588.1:0-46364 GCA_032173675.1 Gastrolobium villosum | reverse complement strand
TGAAACTTTAAAAACTTTCTTCCCCTCAATCCAAAGATAAGGTTAAATCATAGAGAAGCATCCCTTTCTTTTAATAAAAAAAGAGAGAATTATCTCTTATTTTATTTAAAATATATCATTTGCCCTCTCTATGTTTGCCTGATTTGATTGGAATACTTTGAGCTATGAGAGTAAAAATGAGGGCAAAAATTCATGAATCAATTTTATTAGTAAATTATGCTTAAGATATATCCATGGATTTCTTATTCTTATTTTACCATAATACATAATTGACTCAGAGGGAAAGCACTTATATTGTCAAATCGAGTCATGACTTATCAATTAATCTGGTTTAAGTTACCAAAATTCAATCCATATTAAAAGTTACCCTAAACTCACAATTGTAATCTAAATTGAAACTTTCGGTATAAGCTTTTCTAAATTCACAATTTTCATGAATTACTAATTGTTTTGCGCTAACGGTTATAATTTATTAGAAATTATTAGGTCTCATTTATTAATTAATTATTAATTCTAATACATTATAACCGTTAGATTGACGGAAATCAACGGTGATTAGGTTGGTTGCAAAGGTTGTAAACTTTTTTGGTGGTAAGTATATCATTCCCCATTGTTTTGATTATATTTATTAAGAAGGGTGAAATATTGTAACAACCAATTAGGGTAACCAATCAATTTTACCGTTAGATCGATTATGTTGATCCAACAGTTATATTTATTTTCATCTTTGTATGGTTATGATTCCTTATATTTAATGTGAAAACATTAAATATGAAAAATTATAACCATATGAGAAATAAAAATGAGAATTATAACCATATAAAGATGGAAATAAATATAACCATTGGATCCACATAATCGATCAATCGGTGAAATTGATTGGTAGATTGATAGTAACCTATGAAGTACCGACACTTCAAAAATCCCGACGTGTCGTGTCCGACACTCACCGACACTCCGACACTTCCCGACACTCCAATACTCGTTGCAAAGACTCAAAAAAAGGTTCAAAGGTTACGTTGCGTTCCATTTTGAGTTCTAACTATTAAATTCGTTAGATTACGATTGCGATTTTATTGAGTTTAATATGAACATTTGAGATATATTATGTTTCTTTACAAAATTGAAGGGTATTATAAGTTTAGCTTTATTTTTTTGTAATATTATTGAATACCAAATATAATATACATTACATAAATTGAGTCGAATATGGAAAAGAAACGCAATGGCATTGACTAGCCAAAAGCAATGTAAAAATTGAGCAATGAAATATACTAAAATCTACCTAATAATGGTTTCGGATTAAAATCTTCCAAAAAAAAAAAAATGAGTAGGCCAAGTTTTCACTAAAGTAAAATCAATGCGAATATTCTATTTATCATGCTCCAGCAAGAGCAAAAACATACAGTGACACACTAATATCATATTTACACTATCATATTTACAGGTTCTGTACAACTAGCTGAGTTTTCTCAATAATCATTGTTTAGAGGAAAACAAGAAGACTGCAATTAGATCTCAAACTAAAAAGGAACTGCGGGAGTATATATATTATAAAACCAAGGTCAACCTAATGTGGGATGTTAGCATGTAATCCACTTTTGCCAACTGTAGAATGTGTTGGGCAAAGTATATTATAAAACCCCAGCTAAAGTAGCAGAGATAGTGGTTTATGGGGTGCCAAACTGTCAGTAGGTCAAAATGCTTTGCAGAGGTTAGCCTTGATGTTAGATGAACCTTGGTGATCAATCGGACCTGCGCAAAACTTGCTCCTCTTTGGTTCAGATATCCTTACACGTGAAATTGCATTGGCAAGTTCATCAATCCACACACAATCAATTGGACTTGCCCACAACTTGCTCCTCTTTGGTTCAGATATCCTTACACGTCCTAACCTAGGTTCAGGTGCAGCAACAAAGTTGTGGCAAGCAGCTCCATTTTGGTGCTTCAGCTTTGATTCAACGGGCAGCATCTTCAATGTACGATCTGTGTGGAAAGATATCCATGGATGTCCTGAAATTGAACCACATAATATTAATTTAACATGCAAACAATCGAACAGTTCTTATAACTTAAAAGTACTGTCATTTGATTTCCGGTTTAAAAACATTAGGGAGAAAAAGAGAGCCTCAACCACATAGAAGAACACATATTAAAAACTAACAAAAGTAAGTGAGAATTAACAGATTCCCACTGTTATCCCAACCAGAAACAATGTACAATAGGGTATGACCAGTTAACCACCACTAAAGGAACCATCAAAGCTTGTTAATAAAACAAGGCAATCCTTCTAATTATTAAGAATTCATGTGAAAGGCAAAGATACTTTTCAAAATAACTTGGAAATTTCTAATTTTAATTATTTCAAGATTAAAAAACCAAAAATCAAACCAAATACAACAAGTCTTTGGTGTTTTACATCATCGAGGAAGAGAGATAAAGCACGCTACAAAACATTAATAATCTATCATAAACTTACTAAGTACTTCATCAGCTGTTATCCTTGCTGAAATATCCCTTGTCAGCATTCTCCCAACAAGATCTCGTGCAGGTTTAGATATTGATTCCCACATCCCGGTTTGGAGATCTAGCTTGGAATTCTTAATAGCCTTAAAAACCGCTTCTTGTGAATCCCCTTTAAATGGAAGAAGACCAACCAACAGAGCATGCAGGAGCACTCCAGCACTCCATATATCCACCTTTTCAGAGTATCTACTACCCAACAACACTTCTGGTGCAATATATGCAGGGCTCCCAGCCAAACCTGTCAAGTTCTGACCTGCAATGCAAATTTCTAGACAATGAGGCTATGGATAAACAACACAAATGACTCATGTATGTATGCATGTATGTATCTTTTACTTATGTGTGTATATTCATATAATGTCAATTGGATGACTGATAATTTTAAATGCTTAAAAATTAAACAAAGTGAACTTAGAGTATGAATGGTTAGCTTCAAACTATTATAAGCATTTTTTCTAGGACCTCTTTTGCTTAGACCACTTGCAAATTTACTTGAATACTAAACATAGTAAACTTAAGGGAGATGACCATCTGAACTCTCCAATTTTTACTCCTATGTACAGGGTAACATTAGTACAATTCAGTTCAAAGCTCATCATGATGAACTTCTTCAAACTTTTTTTTCTTATGGTGTCATAGGAAATTAAAAAAGAAAAAGAGTAAAGTAAATACACTCAAAAAGAAAGAAATACACAAAATGCAGAAACACTTGCATTTTGCCTAGACATTTTTTTATTAAAAGAATGACTATGATGGAATTTTACACAAGGCAGGTTGTGTAAAGATTCTATTAATAGAAGTTAGCATATATATATACCATAGGATAACAAAAAAAGAAGATCATCCAAACAGGTTTCACATATTACCCTTAGAAATTCTCATGGCCAGGCCAAAATCAGCAAGCTTTATTTCCCCCGAAGCCGTAAGCAGAATATTCTCAGGCTTGATATCTCTGTGCACAACTCCCATATCATGACAATACTTGATGACCAACATCACTTCCTTAAGTATATTAGCAGCCCGCTGTTCAGAACAAGGGCCTTCCCTAAACATCTGGTCGATTAGACTTCCCCCAGAGCACAATTCCATCACCAGATGAGAGCAATCAGCTTCCTCATACACTTCCAGCAGAGTCACAACCCCAGGATGCCCAGACAAGTGCTGCATTATCTCCACCTCCCTATAAACAGTCTCATCCCCCTTCTTCAGAGTCTTACACGCATACTCCGCACCGCCAACAAGAGACCTACACACACAAACAGATCCATACTTTCCTTGCCCGATCGTCACCCCGGTAACATAATCATCTACAATCTTCTTCTTCCTCCCCATCTGGGTAGCCACATCAATGCAACCTATCTTCCTCTTTAGGCCTCTTCCCGCTGTCATCAGAGATGATGAATAAGGAGGAGCAGTGGGAAAACCCGCCACCCTACTCTTGTAGGAACCAGCTGAGTCTATCTTAGTATTTTCTCTACACCTCTTCTTCAACCTCGAACAATCTTCCATCAAATAATGAGACTTCAAATTGGACGACGGAGACCCATGATTGGATCTCAAAATGTCAGTCAATTTCGAGGACTCGTCACACTCACTTCCTTTCCTTTTCATCCTCATAACATCAACATAATCATCTACAATCTTCTTCTTCCTCCCCATCTGGGTAGCCACATCAATGCAACCTATCTTCCTCCTCTTTAGGCCTCTTCCCGCTGTCATCAGAGATGATGAATAAGGAGGAGCAGTGGGAAAACCTGCCACCCAACTCTTGTGGGAACCAGCTGAGTCTATCTTAGTATTTTCTCTATACCTCTTCTTCAACCTCCAACAATCTTCCATCAAATAATGGGACTTCAAATTGGACGACGGAGACACATGATTGGATCTCAAAATGTCAGTAAATTTCGAGGACTCGTCACACTCACTTCCTTTCCTTTTCATCCCCATAACATCAATCAGTAAAGTACCACTGTAACACCAATCTTCGTGTTGATCACGAACCCAGAAAGTGCAAAATCCGATTTTTTCCACAAGACACACTTCTGCAGTCAAAATAGAGAAAGATTAACCCTTTACCATATGCAAAGCAGAGCTTATATTCCTCTGATTAAATGTTTGAACATATGAAAAATGCTCACTCTATGCGCCAATCTAAAATTATGATAAGTAAAATCATTGATAAATGGTATAATGTGCATGTCAATGTCAATTCACAGGATTCTTTGATATCTGAGTTCTGTTTGTTTTCTTTCATTATTTTCATATAGTAAACTTTAGGCTAGATAATAACCACTGAATCAACATATGTTATCTTAAATAATAAAATACTTATACATTTAACACATTAGAAGCTCTAAATTGTTTCAATATATTACAGCAAAAAACCAATATGGGGCTTAAAAATTGGGATAAATAAAAATTATATTGCAAAACCGATTAATCGCACTCCATCAACTCCATAATACAATACTTAATTATAAGGAAAACAGAAAAACATAACTCTAGTTGATAGAAATCATCAAAACACAAATAAGGATAATGCAGAGAAATATGAACCCCAAGAAAAAAAGAAAAATCACTAGCAAAAGGAAACAATGAAATAAGGAGAAGGCATCAGGTTTCCAACGTTATATAGCATCAATGAAATGAATTCAGACGCAAATTACCCATTTGTCACTATAAGATTCATCACATGCCCATTACGTGATCGATTTCAAATGAGAAAAAGAAAAACTCGGAAAAATTTGCTTAACTTTTAAAATCCCAACACCTTAAACAAAAACAAAAACATAGGCGACTGAAAGATGAAAAGAAACTTAAAAAACAAAAACAAAATAAGACTGACAAGAGGATTTGTAAAGAACAGACTTAGCTCACTTAATTTTTTTATGAATCATCCCTCAAACATAACACTGTATCATATGAACAATAAAAATAAGCCCGAGGTTTGTTACTGTTTGAGTGACTTGATAGGTTTTGTTAAACTACGCATCTCTAGAGGTGTTTTCAAAATATTTGATTTAATGTTCATGAAATAGTAATTTTCCAAGAATTGTGTGATTCGTGTATTTTTTTATTACAATTGTTTGGTACATTTATAAATTATAATATACATGCGCATAAAATATTTTATAAATTTCTTGAACAAAGATACTGACTTGAAATACTTGATTACTCTGCTTGATCCATTATTCAGATGAAAAATTATATATGTTGTCGAAATCTTATGAATATTGGCTCTTTCAATTCAATTTTTTCTATGAATCATCCCTCAAACATAACCCTGTACCATATGAACAAGAACCTGCGATGCGATTTTGCAAAGAAGGAGGATGAAGCTCGTGACAATTTATAGATACATACGGATTAGGGTATGCACGACAGACGACTGAAGAGACAGGCGCACGGCAGAACAGAGACAGGCGCACGGCAGACGACAGGCAAGACCCGCGAGACGACAGAGGCAGACCAGAGACAGACGACTGAAGAGAGACACGATTGCACTTTAGGTGAGGTTTTCTATTTATAAAAGTTATGAAAAAAAACGTCTCCGGATATTAAATACGTAACGTTATGTAACGGTATGGTATATTAATTATGTAACCGTAGATAGGATATTAATTATGTAACCGTAGATAGGATATTAATCCAATTTCAGGGGCGGTTTCTAGGTCCGGAACTAGAATCGCTTTGAAATCGAACAAGTTCCCAGGCAAGGCAATTTGTGTTTCAGAGATGCGAAGAGAAGTTCAGCAACAAACGTCTTTTGTGTACACTCTCCTCAACGGTACTCGCAGAAACCAAATCCTCGACGCCATCGGAACAAGCTCTCTCTCTCTAATTGCCTCTCCGAAACTAACCTTCATTTGACAGTTCCCGCTCTCAAGTCCAAAACCCGCGGCAAAGTATGCGCATATTTGAATCAATTATTTATTTGTTGGCAATTTGTGCTTCAGACTCAGAAATAACTTACTGTATGATTTTTAGGTTCGAGATATTTATGATAGTGGAGATTACCTTGTTTTATTGACCACTGATCAATTCCCTTTAAAGGCCAGGTTAGGTTTGTGATTCTGTTGCATTGTTTCTGTACACGTGGAATTCAGGGATCCTGATTGTTTTCTTTCTTTTACAATTTTAGGTTCTTAATGAGACAAGTTTGTGGTGGTTTGAAAGAACTAAGCACATAGTTTCTAATGCTGTTGTATCGGCTCCGGATAAAAATGTTACAATAGCAAAGAAGTGTTCGGTTTTCCCGGTTGAGTTTGTTGGTGAGTTTTTTTTTTTTTTTTGCTAATACAGATACCAGTGGAGGTTCTCCACTAATAAAATGATCCAAACCCTCACTGTTGTTGAGAATAAAATTCTCCATCCAATCAGCGCAAACGTTGCCTTCTCGAAATGTGTGTTGCAATCTAACAATCCAATTGCTTCGAAGCCATGCTCGTATACGAGAGATCAGATGATCCTCACGAGCTCCTACACCATGATTGGTGAGCACAGTGATCACAATAGAAGAATCACTTTCAATAATTATCTATCGATGTCCATAACTCCAAGCAAGATCCAAACCCCGTAGTACACCCCACAATTCAGCTTTGAAGGAACTACAAACACCAAGCTTATAAGCGAAACCCAAAATCCAATTTCCTTGATCATTTCACATAACACCTCCACAAGAAGCTAGACCCGGGTTGCCATGTGCAGCACCATCACAATTTACCTTAACAAAATTCGCCATGGGGAATTGCCAAACAATGTTTTGAACAATCGGTTTTTTTACTACACCAATACTAGACTCAACGAAGGCCTCCTTCACCTCCTTAACAAATTTGCGAATTGATGCTCTCTGTAAAAAAATAGGCGTTGAAGAATTACCATGCACAAATTTGATGCTCTTTTTTTTTTTTCCTTTTAATTTTGTTTTGTAATATCATATTATCTAAGGTAAGAACAAATTTGAGGAGGCAGGTTTTGTTTTTATTGGAGTGAGTGGGGATCAGAGTTGTCTTATGATGTGTCGGAACTTAAATACAGAATCATCATATAATTGAATTTCTTATTGCAAATGCAAATGCTATTTTATGGGGAGTGGAGAAAAATAACAAAGGTGCCTATATTTTTCAGGTTATTTATTACTGTGACATCTTATTAAATGGCTTTGAATGCTACAATGATTGTTGATTGGCATATTAAACTGGAGTCTCTTATTAGACATATATCTTACTGCACTGGAGATATTGTTTAATATAGGTTGTAGAGAGGTTTTATTTTGGTTCAGAAAAGATAACTAGGGGGGAAATGAGAATATATGTTTTGGATACATGCTTGGAAGATTTTTTTTGTTTAATTACTTTGGAAGAATATCCATAAATATTAGTGTCCGAAGATCCTTATAAATATTGAAAGAGTAATCAGGATAAAAGTCACCGTTCTTAATTATCGAAATTTATTTTGGCTGAAGATCTGCATGTTGTCTTCTTGTGCCTTTTCTTCTTCTTCAAACTTAAAATTCATTGCAAAGTGTTATAAAATATTTGAATCTTTTAAAAATGAAAAATGAGGGTTATAGCAACCATCCATTGACACCTATTTTTCTGGTTTGTAGTTAGAGGGTTTGTCACTGGAAGTACCGACACATCATTATGGACAGTATACAATAAAGGCGTTCGTAACTATTGTGGAAATGTCCTCCCAAATGGTGAGTTTTCTAATTTGTGTCTCATTCACAATTTTCCCCTCCTTGTGTAATAGGATATTAACACATGACAGGAATGGTAAAAAATCAAAAGTTGCCCGAAAATATACTCACTCCAACAACCAAGGCTGAGGATCATGATGTTCCTGTCACTCCGGATGAGGTATGATGACTAGTATTATCATTTGCAACTACCTTTTTTCATTATGACTGAAGTTACGGCAAAGGATGAGCTTCATAGGCAAAAGAAATGAGCACAAATGTTGGAATT
The DNA here is from genome assembly GCA_032173675.1 of Gastrolobium villosum. Lineage (NCBI taxonomy): Eukaryota > Viridiplantae > Streptophyta > Magnoliopsida > Fabales > Fabaceae > Gastrolobium > Gastrolobium villosum. The sequence goes on along the minus strand of JAVKPL010010588.1, from coordinate 37,869 downwards.
GGTGGGAAAATGAGGCAGTAGGAGAGTAGTGAAGCTATTCTCCATTAGGCTAATCAATTTATCCGAACATAAAATTGGATAGATAAAATACATAGGGACAGGGGACTATTTCTCTTATAATATTGTCGTGCATTACCAATTAGTTCCCCCCCCCCCCCCAATGTCGTTTTCCTTTCAGATTGGTTTATTGAATTTTTTATATCACTATATCTTTGAAAATGTCAATCAAGATCAGTTAAGCTCATTCTGCTCAACAGAAATAATAAGTAATATGATTATAGATTTAGGTCGACCAACCAGCAAGTTGATAAAAGGAAGAATGACTTAAAAGCCTAAGATGTTCCCATATGATTATTAATAGAATATTCATGCAATATACATTCTTCTTGGAGTAAGTGAGGTGTGATAATGAACTTCCAGAAAATGATAGTCTTTTCATAATATTTTTTATACAAAATTCTTACTTTTTTTATGATACATTTTCCTTGCAGATTGTTGAAAGCGGACACGAGCTGATTATGTAGAAGTGAGTGAAAAAGCATTAAGCTTGTTTGAATATAGACAGGTAATAAGCTTCTTTGCCTAGGTCATTGTCAAATTCGGGAAATACAGGAAGTAATGAAGTGTCTTCTCATTCTGGAAAAGAAATAATTGTTTAAATAATGAGACAGTAAGGGTCTGTTTGATTCCAATTCTCAAAAACAGTTTTTAAGTTTTTAAAACAAAGAAATCTGTTTGGAAATGATTCTTTTGCAAAATGCTTCCCAAAACAATGATTCTTTTTCAGTTTTAAAAACCAAAAAACGAAAACAACCTGGCAATGTTCTCCCGTGGTGTTTTTGCTTTTTTTTTTTTGGTTTAGGCGGTGGCAATTTCGTAAATATCAAGATTCATAAATGGCAATTTCGTAAATTCAGGAGCAAAATCAATTACTTTATGATGGCATTTTTGTAATTCTAAAACTTCATTAATGGCATTTTTGTAAATAACTACAACTTCTTTATAACTTTAATTTAACTACACTCAAACAAGTTTTTTTGTTTTTTTACTCTCAAAATCAGTTTTTAAAATTCATATTCAAAACAGTTTTTGAAAACAAAAAGACTAAAACACTTTCAAACACACCCTAAAACTCTAAGACAGCATTTTATTTGGGTTACAGAGTTTGTGTATTAGACAGTCATTTACATAGTGAAAAAAAAATAGCATTAAAGTAATATGGTTTAATTTGTCAATGCTGTGTGTGCTACCAACAGTGGACAATGTAAAGATTGTTGTGCTCAGGAACAGATTTCCATGATACTCAATGATGTAGGGTTTCAAATATTTTCTTTCAAGTTGTTACACCTTTGATTAAGATATGGGTGGTTCTCTTTCAGGGAAAAACCACTAAAAGGCTTTGCTTATTCCATAGGAAATTATATCTATATTTTTCAGATATTTGGTGCAGAACTTAGCAGAATGTTATATTCTAAACGAATATACAGTAATTTCTAAAAGGTTCGTCTTCTTTTTTTAAGGAAGACCCCATTATCCTAGAGCTTTCTTGAGCCTTTCTAAACTTCTTACGATGTGCATAGGGTATAGGGATGTACCATTCTTCAAAATATTGAATATGTGTATACGTTGAATAGCTAGCTCTGTTCCCATATTCTCTCTATTTGTCTTTGTCATGCATATTAGAGGAAACAGAGAAGTTGGGAGCAGGATACCCATATGAACAGTTGGGGATCCAAATCCTTACTGCATACAACCATCTCCACAACAACGAAAACCTTTAAACACTCAAATCCTTATACTTAAAAATATTACTGATATTTTATATTTTACTGTTTCATGTTTCTTCTTCCTTAATTTTGAAATTAGATGCGTATGTTCTCAATTTTTATAAGCATGTTATCGGGGAAATATGTCTCTAAACATTTAATATTTGAACAAAACATATTTATCCAACTTACATTCATCATTTTTGACAAAGGGTCTTTGTTGTACATGATAAAAGATTTGTCTAAGACAGGTTGGCAATTAAAAATTTACGTAAGTTTCATGTAACTTGTTTCAGACTTTCAATCATCATTACATCAAACCACTTTTATATGCATTATTCAGACACAGAAGTTACCATCATAATCCAACAGCACAAATATCAATTCAGTCATTCTCATCTGTGAGACTATTGAAAAATGTCTCTCTAGAGACAAGTTTGCATCTTCAAGAAATGCAACCCACTCAAACAGCTTCCATGTAATTCTAAGAATCTCACCTCCTACCATATAAATTTATCTTTTCCACAATAAGGGATTGAGATTTGTGTGTGAATTATTACTGACTAGTGAGAAAATCTTGATTATACGATCTTCTTATCCAAGGTACTTAGTGTTCCCAAGTCATTTTTCTGATAGCCCCTCTAGGAATATGTGGTTGATCTGTTGATTGGTTACTCAGTCCTGTGTGCATAATATATATTTTGACAGCTATTAAGTTATTTTTCTCTTGCTTTATTGCTTCTTTGACTTCTCCATTTGATTGACTTTACAGCAAGTGGCTTTGGAACATGGCCTCATATTGGTAGATACTAAGTATGAATTTGGGAAGGCAAATGATGGTTCAAATCTGTTAATTGATGAGGTTCAATGCTATCCCTTGCATACTGGATTCTTACATGCACTCAAAGATTTAAGTATATAAATATTTGATAAAAAAATTTCATTCCCTACTCCAGGTCCATACTCCTGATTCAAGTAGATATTGGATTGCCAATTCTTACTTGGAGCGCTTTCAAAATGGTCTTGAACCTGAAAATGTTGATAAGGTGTTTTATGTGTATCATTACCTTTGTTGTTTTCTTCATAGTGTGAGTTATGCTTTTATTGCTAGCGTATAGATTTAGTGGATGAATTCTCTTCCATCTATTTATGTCTTTTTGATGAATTTTGGATTATAATCAATATGCTAATATTTAGGAATTCAATTTTTAGGAGTTCTTGAGGCTGTGGTTCAAAAGTCACTGCAACCCCTATGAAGATGAGGTATTTTATATTTTCTACTGCTAATGAATCAGCTTGTAGGCTTTAAAGATAAATCAAATCACACTGGTGAATTTTATTTAGGTCCTTCCATCTGCTCCTGAAGATCTTGTTTGTGAATTGGCTTGGAGGTATGTCTACTGGCACTAGTTCCGTTTACACTGATATATTTTGCTTTGAACCTTATTTTGAGAAAAAAAAAAAACCCAGAGTTTATGGTTTTTTCCTTTAGGACTTATTAGTACTTTAGTAGTTATGCTCTGATTTTTCTTTGTAAGAACATTGCAAAGATTCAAGTGTTGCTTGCTTCATCATATTTGTAACCATGGTATGTTTAGTTTGTATGTACAATTTGGAGTAGGAGTAGAAGAATAGTGGCATGTATTGTCCTCTTTCTTTCTTTTAATAATAGAAGAAATACATTTTGGAGGATAAGGGATCCTCCATTATAAAAATTGAAAAATAAAATTACAAAGTAATGGGAGATCATTAATCTCCTCTCCGTTTTGCATTCATTGTCTGAACCTGCTTTCGCTTATCATTTTTAAGCTGGCTAAGTTCTTCCATGCCAAAATGTATTTGTTACGACTAGCAATTGGTGCCCTATGTAGATACTAGCTTTAAACTGCCGGTTTCTATGTATTTATTTTTGGTTACATGAAAGGTTTCTTTTCAACTTTTTTACCTTATAGCTTGTTTCATTACGAATGATTTAGAAGAGGTTGAAAGTTGTATTTGCTTAAATGCTTCATCAGAACTCAAGTAGGAGAATTTCTCTCTCTCTTTCTGACACAACATTGTTTTCCCATTGTATGTGAAGAAAAATTCCGACCTGTTCTTACTATGCATATATGCTATCAATGGTGCAAAAGAGTTGCCACTAATTAGCACGTTTCTCATGATACAGCGATCATTACAGTTTCGGTGTCCTACTTTCATGACATGTCTGTCCTATTTATGCTTCTTTACATAGATCTAAATTCCATGAATCAACTTATGGTGGATTTTGAGTACAAAATTTTATGCCTTGTTCGTTTAAATGAGCATTATACTATTCTTCTGGACAGATATATTTTCTTGTATGAGACTATAACAAAATCAAAGTTTGAGATGCTATTGACTGAGGTAATCCATATACCAATATTCTTTTTTTAATTATATTTATAATGTAATCAATACTAATATAAGTTAATTTCTTCTCGCAGGAGCCAATACATGACCGAATTTCACGGAATGTTACATATGCTCTATCATCTTTAAAGTAGCCCTGGACTTTTAGGGCCCCTCCTTTAGCTCTGGATTTTAAGGATCTCTTACTAAAAAATATATTTAAAATAAAAAATATAGTTAGAACTTTAATTTGACGGAGAACTTCTCCAAACAAGTTTTTATTTCTATATTCTAATGTATAACTTAAAACAGAAAGACAGAAGAAGCTTCATTTTCTTCGAAATCAAACTTGTTTCTGGAAATTCATGAAAACAGTTTTCAGAAATTTGTCACCTTGTGATTTTTTTTTTGTCCCCGTGGGTAAACTGATTTGAAAGCACAACCAAATGAGTCCTTGTACATTATTTTCTTGTGACAGTACGAGAAGTAAATATTATTTGTTCTGTATGAGAAGTTGTTTGCTCGTGTGAGTCCATGCTGCAATTTTTCTTTTTCTTTTTTAATCTACTTTCTGGTTTATTTGCCATTCCGCCAGAGGGAGGGCAGGGAATGTAGGTGAAGTTATTGTACATTATTTTTTCGGGCTGTTACACTTTCTTATGTGGTATAATGCTTGCTAGTAATTTCAGTTATTCTCTGTTATAACTTTTATATTATGATAAATAAATTTTAAATTTTGATGGTAACTTGAAAAATTGCCAGCATAGAATATCATTGGATGCCATGTAGTATCAAAGAGAGATGTCAAAATGATGTTGCAGGTGCATCGAATACAGTAGAACATTTTCATCATTTTACATTACCCTGAAAGCAGTCCTTGCTGCTACTCTCTTAAGGTACATCAACGTTACAGAAGATTCATCCAAATGTTATAGGACGTAAATCATTGGCTGGATAACAAGGAGTACTTCCCGTACTTACATTCCATCATTTGACCAGATACAAATTCATCTTCTTATAAGAGTGGCCTCAGCTTTACTAGTAGGTTTCTTTTTTTTTTTTTTTAGTGGGGGGGGGGGGGGGGGGGGGGATGGCTGACGCTTTTCTTTGCCTATATGCATGAAGTTTTAGGATTTGAATTCTGAGTAAGAATATTCTAACTACCAAAAATTCTTACTACCTATCACATCACCATTGGATCAAAGAGAGAGAATGTTAAAAAGTTTTTGAAGAGAGAGAAAATGTTAATTTAATGGTGATTAGATAGGTAATAAGTTGGTAGTGGAAAATTTTGGTAGTGAGAATATCTCTCCTCTTGAATTATTACTATTATTATTTTCTTAGAGTTTCCTTTGAGAACGTGATGGTGTCATGCAATAGGAATGAATATATTCGGGAGTGATATTATCAGCTGTTAGAAATATATTGTAATTAGAGTTTTCTTATTTTATTATGTAACTAGGGTTTCCTTATTTCATTAGGATTTTTTATTAGGTCTGATTGTATTAGGTTTGGGCTTAGCCCATTATTATGTTTATATATATTGTACATCCTTCATTGGTTTTGGAAGCAAAAACCACCTGATTCAATCCTTTCGGTTTGATTATGTAATCATCCATTCGTTTGAATCCAATTTTTATTTTTTTTATTTAGATTGAATCGGTTTTTGATTTTTTGAAAATCCTAAAATCTGTTTCTTTATTATTGTGCAGATAACATCTTTTGTATATATTGGTTTTGTAATGTTTTTCTAAAATATAAAAAGTATGAGTAAATGATAATATAGTTTTTTTTTGGAAATTGAGATATGAAGCTCCAAATATATGAAATTTTGTTGATGAGCTATGACTAAGGGTTTGTTTGGTGTGATGTATAAGATATGATAGTATAATCTTATACTATACGTTATGTCAATTTTAGTTGTTTGGTGTGAATATCGTATAGTATAAGCTTATACAGCAGGATACTTTTATACATCGAATGATGTATAATTTAATCAGGCCTACGAGGGTAGGAAGGGGTTAATGTATTAACCAATGCAATTATCAGAAATTAATATAATATTTTATTATTAATATAATAAAAAATAATTTTTGAATAGATAACTTTTTTAAATATTGTAGATTTTTAATTTTATAAAAATTAATATTTTTTTGACATACTGATCAACTTATTTCTATAGAAATGAATATCATCTGATATATTTGGAAGAATGATATAAATTCATTAGTAAAATGTATTTTGGTCAAAATATTTATTTTATCTTATCTAGTATTATAGGGTGCGTTACCAAACATTGAATGATAGTATCTTATACAATATATTATATTTTACAATAACGCTGTATAACATTAAAATTGAATCATGTCTTATACTATCCAGCATTTGGCACTGTATTGCATAAAATAATATATTATATAAGATAATATCATCTAATATTTGGTAATACACTGTATAATACTATTTACGATAAAAATAAATATTTTTAATAAAAATATCCTTTAATAAAGAATTTATATAATTCTTCAAAAAATGTCATATGATATTTTATTTTTATAAAAATTTATTGATCAATGTGTCCAAAACATAAATTAATTTTTGTAAAAAATAAAAATATTCAATATTTTAAAAATTAATATATTGAAAAATTAATTCTTATTTTAATATATTAATATTAAATAATATATTAATCTTTTAGAATTATATTGGTCAACGATGTTAATACATCAATCTTTTATCCCTCCCCCATAGGTCGGATTAAGTTATACTTCACTTTGTATTTGTTATTTCTTTGTTGTTGTTGTTGGGTATATATGAAACTTAGAAGAGATGTAATTGTTACAATTGTTCTTCTCGGATCACTATCATGTCCACGCTTTTTTTATCATGCACCTACTTCGTACCTTCTAAACTTTTTTAATTTATGTTTTTTTTTAATTTTTTTAAGAACGGGTTTTTTTTTTAATTGTTAGCTTTATTTTTCTTGATTCCATGTTAATAATAAAGGGTTGGGAAAACAACTTGTGGTTGTAGGTTAAATCTTAAAACATGAAACTCAGAAGGGGGAACAACTACATTTGAGGTTGCTTTATTCCTGGAGAAGAAATATATGCGTATTCTTGGCAACAAATAAAAAATAAAAAAATTGTCAATGAAGAGAAATGTATGAATGTGCTTGTTTTATTATTAGAACAACTGATATATAAAAATGACTATACTTTGCCTAGTATTATTGCCATCATCAGGCAAAATGGATTTACTATTGACAATCCCTATGCTTACGTCAAATATAAACACCACATGATATATCCAAACGGTAGTCATATCCCATACAGATATATATATATATATATATATATATATATATATATATATATATATATATATGGCTTATCGTTTCTCAAGCTGCTTGAGATATTTTATATCCGGCTACTAAATCATAACCGTACAAAGATGGATCAACGATGATAAAGGAAGAGAGAGAAAAAAGGAATCATAACTATTCAAAGGTGAATCAATTAATATAAGGAAATAAATAAATAAAACGACGTAGTTTTGGGCTAGCCGTAGATAAATTCATCTCAAGCTGCTTGAGAAATATTTTTTCCTATATATATATATATATATATATATATATATATATATATATATGGGTATAAATATTTCTACAACCATTTTAGATAAGGTTATCTACAATTACACTTTATAATTATGTACTCTGGGAGTACATAGTTATAACATTAAAGTTGTTTTTTTTCTTTCCTCAGTCACTTTTCAGAACAAGTCTGCTGACGTGAAGAGAGAGAAAAACACAACTTTAATGTTATAACTATGTACTCCAGGGAGTACATAGTTATAAAAAGATAGATTGAGATAAACTTATCTAAAGTGACTGTAGAATTGTTTTTCTTATATATATATATATATATATATATATATATATATATATATCAAAAATATGACAATGAAAGTCTCATGTCATGTCATAATCTCAATGTTGGCCTTTTGCCACTAGACGCATCAACATCAACAATCTCAGTGCCTAAAAATGTTCCTCAAACGGGGTGAGATTTTGACAAATCTCAATAAACTGGAGTTCTCGAAGGATCACTCCGCCCAAGTTCACTTACAAGTATAATAAGTTTAACAAAATAATAAAATGCATAATGCTGGATATATAATATGTAATAGATGCAACATCAATTTTACTAGCCAAAGAACAGTATGCTCTACGCACATCTGCAGCATACCAAATGCGTAAGGATCACCCTCATGCCCTACACTTAGGCATCACATGTAGGAATATACTATTACCACCATACATATATATCAACATATTATGCTACAGATTATTTTCAAATATATATATATATATATATATATATATATATATATATATCAGTGCATAAATTATTTTATCAGAAACATATCATGCACATAAACCAACCCCCATGGAGTTTGGTGGAACAAAAAGGGATTAACCCTGAGAACAAAAGCTTATCTTTATCAGTTACATACTCCAATGAACTCTTTGCATCCAAAGGACCACAATCATAGGCCCTCATAAAATCATAACACATTTCAAGATATAAAGATAATTAATATACATATTCTAATCTATCACATATAACGAGTTACTTTCTCTTTTCTGTTAATAACCCGTAAGGCTTTTTTCAAAGTCATACGTATGGGTTGCTTAAGTAAGGAGTTAAACATATTTTAAAAAGGTTAACACTAATCTCCTTAGGGGCCTAAATCATTAACAAGGGTTCATGAGTCCTTCATTTGAAAAATAATTCCAAGAAATGGGTTCCATGGCCCAGTTTGGCGCTAAACCACATTTACTCTCTTTAAAATTGGTGTGGCATATTTTACCAAAAATTCTAAGATTTTATTATGATAATCTACATATCTCAAGCTTTTCAACGACATATTATATGTCTCAGTTGAAGTTGTATAACTTTGATTATGTCTTTCGCAAAGTGATTATTGCAAACTGAAATTCCAACAAGCAAGTCACGACTTCAAACTTAAATTGCGGTCAATCCGCTCATCCAATGGCTACAAAATTTTACAAGGTTGTATCCCTATGTGTTAGCTTCCATAGGTCAAAACCTCACTCAATTTGGAGCTTTGGAGCTCAAGATATCGCAATTGTACTAAACTAGATGGCTACTACACTAGGTATTCGAATCCTTCCGTGTCAGAAGCCAAAATTCATCATTAAATGTGTAGGGCCCACCACATTAAAAAAAATATGGATGGGACATTTTTACGTGTCTGCGGGAGAAGAATACTTTCTCCTGCAGCAGGAGAAACTATTCCCCTTATTATTATTCCTTAATGTATGGTTTACCATTTGAAATACTATTTCTCACCCCAATCAAAATAGTAACATATGTCAGCTATGACCTTACGGATTTGAAACCTTATAGGCAAACTGCAAACTTGACTATTTGAGCAATATATTTACTCTTCCCTTGTTGGGAAATACTGCGGAAGCCATTCACAGGTTGTTAGAAACAAAACAAAAAAAGTAAAAGTAGAGATCAGAGCTAGAGAGAAAATACACACAATAAATATTAACGTGGAAAACCTCCCTTAATATAGATGAAAAACCACGAGACCTAGTCTATAAAAACCGTCCAATATGAAATAGCAGGATTACAAAAGTCAAGCTTTCCTAATATCATTAAAGGTTTATACTCAAACTCCACAAACAATAATGGTTGGTTACAAAGATCTTATCTAAAGAGGTCACACTCTCAAACTACTCTTCAGCATTCTTAAAAAATCTCTTTTTTTGGAAATTATGAGATTTTGCAAAAATTCTCTTAGGGCTTGTTTGAGAGTCACTTTTAGGAGGGAAAGGGAAGAAAGGAGAAGGTCTTATTATACCTTTTCCTTGTTTGTGAGTTTAGAAAATGGGGGAAAGAAATTGGGGATTTTTGTAAAATCTTTCAAAACCCTTCTCATCTTTAAAATTAAAGTTCCTCCAATTTGGGGGTTTGAGGGGAAAACATTGAAAATTACTTATCTACCTTTAGCATTAAAATGTGAAAACTACATATGTGTGAATCATTTCTTAAATATGACACTTCTAGTACCAAATACCGATAGAATTTAGTGATGGAATTTTTGACAAAAATTATACTATAGCGAAAATAGAGACAACTCTTTTTTCATCGAAACTAAAGATGAAATTAGAGACTGAACAAGATTTAGTCATAATCACTAACATAAATTTTCTACGGAAAAAAAACCGTCAAAATTCTTGACAAAATCTTAATTCCTTCGAAAGTTTCGGCGGAAATATTTTTGTCAAAAACCTCAACAAAAAACATTTTCATCAAAAATTTGACCGAACACATTTCCATCGAAAATCTTTGACGAAAAATATTTTTGTCGAAAATTTTGAGCAAAAAAATTTTGACGTAAAAAAATCTGTCAAAATTTTTGGCAGAATCTAAATTCCGTCAAAATTTTAGACAAAAAAAGTTCCATCAAATTTTTTGGCACAACACATTTCCAGAAAAAATTTCGATGATTTCTTTTAACAAAATTCTTGACTCAATATAAATTCAGTCAAAATTCTTAATAGAATCTAAATTCCGTCAGAGGTTTCAATAAAAACATTTATGTCAACTTTTTTGACAAAAAATATTTCGTTGAAATTTTTGAAGAAATATATTTCCATCAAAAATATTTGACGAAAAAAATTTCATTCAGAATTTTTAACAAAAATATTTCTATTAAAATTTTCAACAACAAAAATTCCGTCAAACGTTTTGACGAAAATATTTATATCAAATTTTTTGACAAAAAAAATTTTTCCAACCAAATTTTCGAAGGAATACATTTCCATCGAAAACTTTCTGTGAAAAAGTATTTTTGTCAAAAATTTCAACAAAATTCTTTTTTCTATTGAATCTTCCGTCAAAAACATTTAAGAAACCATTTTTGTCAAAAATTTATGGAATCTAAATTTCGATGGAATTTTTTGCGTTGAAAATTTTCAACAAAATTTCTTTTTTATTGAGAATTAAAAAAAGGACATCAATGCGCGTGAATTGTTTTTGACGAAATTTGTTTTTCATTCAAAATTTTCCTATGGAAGTTTTTCTTAGTAAAAAATTTCGGAAAAAACACACATGTCATCAATCTACATCAAACCTCATCCCGTGTCATCAATTCGAGTGAAAATTTTCGATGGAATTAATTAAGTAACTATTATGTTAATGGTTTATTTTCAACGAAAAAGCAAGATTTTCAACAACAAAATTTCCGCCAAAAATTTTGATGGAAAAAAAATTCCTTTGCCTTTTGAAGAAAAGGTATTTCGACGAAAACATGATGTAACATCTTCTACTACTGACTAGCTTGGAGGATATCACCTCAATTCTTAAGTGAGATTCTAACGCAACGGATATAAAATATGACATATGATAAATATTCTTAAAATTTAATTATACAAAAGTCAAGTTCACTATTACATCAGAAATACTTCATAATCTAAACTAAAAAGAAACATTTTTCTTTCTCTGGCCTGTTTTACTCTGGAAAGGTTAGTAGCATAAAAACAAACACACGTGAGATAAATCTCAGTAATATTGGGGTTTTCGAACTATAACTGATCCAGCCACTTTAGTGGAAAATATCATTCTCACAAAATTAAATTTATAATAAGAAAATAATTTCATAAATAATAAATATAATCCCAGACCTTTGTGGGTTCTTCATTCAGTCATACCTAAACATTTGTGGGTTCTACCAAAACTCTGTGGGTTCTAGATATAAACATATATATGAACGTGTAATCTTTAACTGAAATGACTAATGCTCAATTCTGGAGCGCCCAAACTCTTGTGGGTTCCGTATGTGAACAGAGAATCGTTACCCCCACCCTATTTTTGCCAAATTCCATCGTTTAGACCACTTTTTCGGGGCCTGAAATATTTTTTATCGATCCCTGAACAGGCGAAAATTGAGAAAATCCAAAGAAATGGAAAAGCATACCCCGACATCGAATTTTGATCTGGTTTCTTTGCAGGCGTCCATACTTAAATATATCCAACATCCCATCCAAGTTTCATTAGATTTCGTGGAGAATTTCTCCATTGATATGAATAACATAACTCCACACATAACAGCCTCATTACTTTATAACTGACTCATTAATCATTGATATGAATAACATAACTCAACACATAACAGGCTCATTACTTTATAACTGACTCATTAATATCAATCAATGAATAACATAACTCCACACGTAACAGCCTCATTACTTTATAACTGACTCATTAATCATTGATATGAATAACATAACTCCAAACATAACAGCCTCATTACTTTATAACTAACTCATTAATATCATCCAAGTTTCATCCCGCATCGCAATCCTCTTCATTGATCTGAATAACATAACTCCACAAATAACAGCCTCATTACTTTATAACTGACTCATTAATCATTGATATGAATAACATAACTCCACACATAACAGCCTCATTACTTTATAACTGACTCATTAATATCATCCAAGTTTCATCCCGCATCGCAATCCTCTTCATTGATCTGAATAACTTAACTCCACACGTAACAGCCTCATTACTTTATAACTGACTCATTAATATCAATCAATGAATAACATAACTCCACACATAACAGCCTCATTACTTTATAACTAACTCATTAATATCATCCAAGTTTCATCCCGCATCGCAATCCTCTTCATTGATTGATATTAATGAGTCAGTTATAAAGTAATGAGGTTGTTATGTGTGGAGTTATGTTATTCATATCAATGATTAATGAGTCAGTTATAAAGTAATGAGGCTGTTATATGTGGAGTTATGTTATTCAGATCAATGAAGAGGATTGCGATGCGGGATGAAACTTGGATGATATTAATGAGTCAGTTATAAAGTAATGAGGCTGTTATGTGTGGAGTTATGTTATTCATATCAATGATTAATGAGTCAGTTATAAAGTAAAGAGGCTGTTATGTGTGCAGTTATGTTATTCATTGATTGATATTAATGAGTCAGTTATAAAGTAATGAGGTTGTTATGTGTGGAGTTATGTTATTCATATCAATGATTAATGAGTCAGTTATAAAGTAATGAGGCTGTTATATGTGTAGTTATGTTATTCAGATCAATGAAGAGGATTGCGATGCGGGATGAAACTTGGATGATATTAATGAGTTAGTTATAAAGTAATGAGGCTGTTATGTGTGGAGTTATGTTATTCATATCAATGATTAATGAGTCAGTTATAAAGTAATGAGGCTGTTATGTGTGGAATTATGTTATTCAGATCAATGAAGAGGATTGCGATGCGGGATGAAACTTGGATGATATTAATGAGTCAGTTATAAAGTAATGAGGCTGTTATGTGTGGAGTTATGTTATTTATATCAATGATTAATGAGTCTGTTATAAAGTAATGAGGCTGTTATGTGTGGAGTTATGTTATTCATTTATTGATATTAATGAGTCAGTTATAAAGTAATGAGGCTGTTGTATGGTGAAGCTCAAGTCATGATAAGGCGTTCCTTACCCTATAACCATTATGATCCCCTTGTGGGTCATCACATCAGAATCATTCAATAAAAGATTACATATTCTGTTACTGTCCATTTGGTACCAAAGGAATTCTTTAATTTCTATAAACTTGATCATTCTCATATCTAATATAAGTAAATTCATCAAATTCATACGGCCAAATATAGAAAATAAAGTAAAAGAGTATAAAGAATTCATAAAATAATTTTGGTAGAGTAATGGCATATTCACAACTTTTAAAGAAATGACTTTAAAATACCAACTTTTAACATGACATAGATAAAAATAGAAACAACATAACTTTCTAAAATATCTAAAGATTAACTTTTAAAAATAAAGGAGAGAATGAGTTGCTTACTCCCAATATTACCTTCCCTTTTCTTTTTCTTCTGTTTTTCTCTTTCTCTTCTTTTTCTTCTCTCTTTCTCTCTCTCTCTTCTTCTCCTTAAGTTTCTAAAATTGTGTTAGGGGGGTTATATAGATTTTGAAAAGGAATGTAATCATTACTTTTTATAAAAATCTAAGAAATCTAATCATCACCTTTATAAATATCTAAAGAATATTAATCATTACGTTTATAAATATCTAAGGAATATAATCATTACTTTTATAAATATATAAGAAATCTTAATCATTGCATTTATAAATATCTAAGGAATCTAATTATTACCTTTATAAATATCTAAGAAATCTTAATCATTACGTCTATAAATATCTATGGAATCTAATCATTACTTTTATAAAAGTCTAAGGAATCTTAATCATTACTTCTATAAATATCTAAGATATTTTATAATTTATTTATTATTATTATTTATTTATTTTTTAGATATTACACATGATCTTTTTTTTTATAACAGAAAACATGATCTTTTTTAGAGTGTGAAAATTACATATATAAATTTTTTTTAGAAATTTTAAATTTAGTTTTATTTGTAAAATATAATAATTATATTAATATAAACTGATAAAAATATTTCATTAACTCTTCATTATTCTCTTTTACCTTGTTTTTAACTCTCAAACAAGGGAACATAATATCTTTCAATTTCCTTCCCTTCCTTCCGCTTCCTTTTCCTTGAATCTCCTTCCTTCCCTTCCCCTTCAAACTCCCAAACAACACCTTAAAGAGAAGTTTGAGAGCATGACCTCTTACAAAATCTCTAACCCTACACAAAAGGCTCTCATTTCTTTATATAGAAATAAGGCTCATCACCTCCTTATAGAATATTCCATAATTATGAGATAGGTAACATTTATTAAGGTGAATATTCATATATTGAGCCATGCACTAATAAATGTGGTGGATACTCAGCCACCAAATATTAATGGAGGTATACACCCCAACACATATATTAAAAAAACAAAACAAATGTTATAAAAAAAATAAAAAATAAAAACAAATGAATATACTAAATATACGGAAAGAAGAAAAAAAATGTAGAGTTGACTACGCAAAGTGAATAGGACCAAAATAATGCTTCTTCTTCTCGACTCAGTCAGTCTTTGCCATTTCCAACCTACCTTTTACGACTTTGGTACATTCGTGTGTAAGTATGCTACTCCATTATATGGCATAATTGTTTATGTAATTAACCAATAGCACCATTCATTGAAATGAAAAGGTCAACTGCGCGTGTTTTTTTTTTCTTCTATGAATTCATCTACTATTTGATTAATCCCATCAAGTTGGGCAATAACACAAGTACAAATTATTAGTTAAAGTTAGAACAACCCCTGGTTCAGCTTCGTGCTTTCTAATCCTATGTTTCAAATTTTATTATCTACTTATCCATTCCTATATATGGCTTTTAAGTTTGGCAAATATAGTAAATTAAAAGATTAATTTATATTTTTACTTAGAATTTAAATTGAATTTATTGTATTTAGGTGAATCAATTTAAACTTTTAGTTTATGTATTTTGATATGATGAGATTTGGTTTTTATATTTTGACCAATTTATATATTAAAATAATCGTAACAAAACAAAAGGAGTCATTGAATCCAAACTAATTTATATTAAATTGGATTAGATCAGATTACATTTTAACAAAACCGATTAGAAATATTATGAAGATTATACTTATCACCAATTAAGTTTACAATTTTTTACCATCAAATCTTAACCGTTGATTTCCGTCAATCTGATGGTTATAATTTATTGGATGACACTTATTAATTAATTTTTAATTTTTAATAGATTATAACCGCTTGATTGACAGAAATTAAGGGTTAAGATTTAGTGGTAAGAAGTGATAAACTTAATTAGTAATAAATATAACATGTCCCTTAGAATATATCAATTAACTTTTATTTTCTTAAAAGAAATTGAATCCAATCCGGTTAAAAAAACCTTACCACACCATGCACCTTGGGTGATGGAGTTCATGACCAAGAGTGAAGCATATTCTTATTCTCTCCCTGCCACAACTAAACATGACCTAATTTCCTTTAAATACTCTATTTTGTTACAACGATTGCCTTTCCACCATTTTCTGATTATATAATCACTGATTAAATGACAATATTCTTTTATTTATTTTCCTACTAGTAAGTCACACCAACTCTTTTTTCAAGTAATTAACTCCAACTCACTTTTCATTGTATATTTCAACCAAATGCTTGCAACTTTTTGTGAAGGTCACAATAATGAATTCATCCAATTAGTCACGGGCGATTTTTAAAATCCCGCCCCACCTCACGTCGATTTTGCCGGGTCACTGACCTCTAGAGGTGTTCGCGGTTTGGATTGGATCGATTTTGGAAGCAAAAATTATTTTATCAAAATTCCTTCGATTTGATCATGTAATCATCTATTCAGTTTAGATTTTTTTAAAATCCGATTCAATCCAAAATTTATTTCATGATTATTGTGCAAATAACATCCTTTGTATATATTGACTTTGTAAAAAAAATTGAAATACAAAAGAATTAGTAAACGATAATATAGTTCTTTTTTGTGGGGCAATGAGATATGAAGCTCTACACAGATAAAATTTTGTTGATGAGATGTGACTAGGCTTTTTCTTGGGTTTAGTTGATAGGTTAATGGGTATTGGGTTTAGAGATTTTTGAGCTATGATTGGGGAAATGTCCAAGTAGCTATAGGGAAATTAATATATTTGATCGGTTTGGATTGGATCGATTTTCATCAATCAATCCGAAATTCGACCCAATCCAATTAAAATTTGCGATTTCTTTTCGATTTTTGATTTTTCGATTTTCAATTTTTTCCATTATCGGTTTTTCGGTTCGGTCACTGCGTTTTGAATCGGTTGATGAACACTAGCGACCCCCTCTTTCCGAGGGTTGAGGTTAGCAGTTAGACCCTGCATGCACGTTGACACTTCTGACCCCCGAAATCTCCCGATTGAACCCGTGACTGCCGGGTAGGTCACCGCATTTTTTTAAAAAAATAAATTACACATGAAACGACGTCATTTGCTGTGTAAAAAAAAAACTCTCTGCTACCTAGATTTAGAACTAGATCTGAAATCTGAATAGTTCTTCTTTTCTGATCTTATCTTTCAGACCCAGACCTATTTTCCCTAATCTGGTGATCTCCTCCTCCGCCGTGATGTGGTTCCTCCTATCCTCTTCAATCTTCTCTCTCCTTCTCTTCCGCTGTGATGTTCTTCTCTCCTTACCGTTGATTCGTCGTGACGCCGCCTTTCCTCTGTTGTTCTCTCTTGGGTGAGGGATCTCCTTTTACATTTTGTTGTAGGTGCATGAGAAGAACAAAGAGGGCGTGAGTTTGATGATAAAATTTTTCATTAACTCCATTGGAATATGTGTTTTATACTTTTATAGTTTGATTCTTTGATTATCTTGTGTAATATTGACTGACTTGTGTATGTAATTGATTGAAATTATATTAAGTATATTTTTAATCTTTGATGATTGGTGGTTTGACTTTTTTTGAATTTTTTATATGCTATATATAAGGAGGTGAATCGAAGCAGTGGTAAAGTTATTCTTGCATAAGGGTAAAACTGCATACAAGGATTGCCTCCACCCCGCACTCGCTAGTCGAGTTTAACAGGGACTGATTTTTGTGGTTTTTTTTATGTAGGATATATATTTATATATTTTTAATGAATAAAACTAGATCAGCGAAGTGACCCCTAACCTTAGCCGAGTCGATGATCGAACAGAGTTTTTAAACACCGGTCACCAGGACTTTGATACTATATAAAAATTTAATTCAACTCAAAAGATTGAGCTTTTAAAAAAAATCACATTAATAATTTTATATTATATCTCCATAAGATAATTAGACTTGCAAACAAAGCCTCAATTAATCCTACCTTAGTTTATTTGTGTTGAAAAGTTAGTAGTTTACTTAGTCCATGAAGAGATTGTGGTTCAATTCTTTGGTCAATTTTAGAGCTAGACCCTTCCCTAGTAGTTTATGCGATTGTTTGTTTCAAGATAAAGACAACCCATCCAATGGTAGTACCAGATCATGTAACAGTTTAGCCACACTGATTATCCCACAATTAAAATCAATTCCACCTTCACCTCTACCCTTTATCCATTGAGCCATGCTCATAACTTTTATGATTTGAGTGGAGGTCTACAAGAAGTTGAAAGTATATCAAAATTTATAGCACAAAGTGTTAATACCCCCTAAAATGAACCATAAAACCAAATCTTCCCTTTAAATGGACAACAGTTAAAGCAAGGTCTCAATTTGTAACATTTGTACAAATTAACCATAAGCAAAAATAGTTCTTATTTTATTCTCTTATGTGATGTTCATATACACCCATAACAAGAAAAATGGGCAATTGGGCATAACAGCCTCTATACAAATAGCACTAGAACACACACACACACACATATATATATAAAGGCTGAATATCCAATCGTCCTCCACTATAATCAGTGTCTTATGTTTGTGTACACTCTTTATAAAGTCCACAGTTTTCATTATCTATTTGTCTTGTTACAGCTGATCTTGTATTCTCTGTAATTTCTACCCTTTTATGCCGGTATAGCTTTAAAAATATCATTGAAACTATTCTGGTCTGCAAAAATATCCAGAAGAGACAGTGCCTGAAAGCAAAAAGACCAGAGTTTAATTGACCAGAAAAAAAACTGAACCATATCTTAATACAAAGAAGGGTCAATGTTCCACAAGTTTATGAAGAAGTTACCTCAGCCACACTCAGCTCAAGACGGAACTTAGGGCCATCATAGTGGTGAAGAATTGGTCTGAAGGAATCCTCCTCCAGTGGCTCACAAACTTTCCTAGTAATTACTTGTACCTGTAACCATCATGTATGAAAATTTCATAATCTTTCACAAAATACCAAAATCAAGTAATATAGTTATCAACAAAGTTATCAAATGCAGATTGCGGCATGTCGCAGCCAACCCTAAAAAAAAATGCTATAACCCTACAGCGGGTTGCGATTGGATAAATAGAATGACGAATTGAAAACAGGAATGTATAATGGGAATAAATTTTTGGTGCTACTGTTGCACCAAGAGTCGGTGCATCCTACCAATGAGAGCATTAAACATCATACGAGAGAGAAAAAATTTGATAGAGAAAAGAAAACTTTAGCTGACATGTAATATTTCTATTGGTGGGATGGACTGAATCTTTGGTGCAACAGTAGCACCAAAGATTTATTGGTATAATGGACCTCACCCCTACCCCCACAAGTCAAGAAGGCTTGTGTATCCGAGTTTGCCTTTTTATGTATATAGATATAATTGGATTGGATATGATACCTGAGCAGGGAAACGAGATTCACCAGGGCACTTCTTGTCCTCCCAAGCTGCTGGATCAATATTGGTTCCTCCAAAACTTGCAGCCTAAACAAACCCCATCAAACATTATCACTCTTGCTAAAGGTAGAAATTATGGCCTAATCCATAACTTGATGGCAGTGTCATTAAATCAAAATGAAGCAATAAAGTGAGAAGAAGATATATATACACACACACACACACACATATATACCTCAAAGATACCATGGAGTTGGTGGGTTGAATAGTTGTACAGAAAAAGGGGCAACCCTGGAGTTATTGTTCGAACTGAATCTCTGTATCTTGGAGGCAGACCTACAAAACACACAAACATTTACCAACAAAACCAATTTAGAAAGCAAGTTATACAGACAAATTCATAGGAAGAAAGGACAAAGACTAATGAAACATTTGTTTAAAGGAAAAAAAGGGCGAGCCAGTTCAAATACCCATTTTATGAGTGTCTGGGGAAGGAAATACTCTAACCAGTCTTTCCCCTGCTTTTTGCAGAGAGACTGATTTGAACTGCGACCTGACATACCACGGCAAGCAAGCTTACCGCTAAGCCAAGCCGGCCCTTCCTCTAACAATTAACACTGAAGATTATTGATAATTGATAATTAACACAAAGATAAAATTGAAATCAATATTGTGGCGAAATTCCCTTATCTAGGAAGCAGAATAAAAGTTAAAGACAGACAGAATCAGAAATTATATCATAGTAATAATAATGATTCCATAAAGAGAGAAACAAAAAAGGATAGAGGGAACACACCAAAAAGCTGTCTTTGGAGATTCTCTGCCATGGTATCATTGTTGCAAACGAAGATATAGCCTCCAATGATTTCATCCCTTGGTAGAGACTCAGATGGTGGCAGAGTTTTGAATCTCTTGTCTGCAGCAGTCTTGGTGACATCATTATTGTCACCATGCTTTTTGTTGTTGTTGTTGATGTTGGTGTTCTTCTTAGCACTTTTGGTTGGGTAGTGAAACTCATCTTGACCCTTAAAACCTGACTTGTAGCCCTTGAGATTGATGTTGTTGAGGTTGTTGTTATTGTTAAGGTTAACATAAGAGGAAGAAGTGTTGGTATAAATTCCCTTGTTGAAGCCTCCAAGAGTGTTGTTGTTGATGTTATTGAGAGGCATAGAGAAAAGGGGTCCATTGGAATTGGTCATCTTCCACCCATCATTGAAATCAGAAGGCTTTGAATTGAGATCAGTGAAGGAATTGATGTCAACAACACCATTACCCTTAACATCAAAGTTCCTTCTCTGATCATGACTCTTTGAGGTGTAGTTGTTGCTCCAGATTGAATCATTTAGTGAAAGATTCGCCAAATTAGATGTATGAAGCCTAAGCTGGTCACTGAATTGCCAAAAAGATTGTTGATTGTTGTTGTTATCCATGGCCACCCCACTAAAGATTCTTCCTTTCAGATGATATCACACAAACCAAAGTTGCTAGCAAATTCTGAAAAACTATAGTAATTCCAGTTGATATGAATGAAAAAAATAAATAAGACTGAAAGAGAAGTGAGAGAGTGGGAAGAAAAGAACACAACGAGAGAGATATTAAAAAAGAAAGAGAAGAATTATTAAATAAAGATAGATGAGATTGAAGGGTATGAAATTTCTTAGAAAGTTAATGGGGACACGTCATTGCGTGTGTAAATTGTCAATGGAGGAAATGAAAATTTGACTTTTTCATTTTACGCTTTTATTGTTGGGAAATTATATTTTTATGTTAGATAAGATATATCTCTCCATGTCTCATGTCACACTCACATAAAATATGTGTCCCTCTCTTTTTTTTCTTTTTTTTTTAAAAAAAAATTAGTGGATCATATTTAATTTATCTCACCACATAAGATTTAACATGAGAGCTCTTTATTGTTTAGTTAGGTGGAGTGACCAATGACTATGAAAACCGCGTTAATAAAATATGATAGGGTGGATTGGGACCACAGGGGCATTTTGGTAATTTTATTGTTTTAGATTTTGAATCATTTTCTATCTAGAAGGTGTAGTTGAGTTTGAGTTGGTGTCCTACATGTGGAAATATTCTTCTCATTGATATCATGGTTATATTATACAGAAAATATTATTTTTTTTTCACATAATAAATCATTTTTTATTTTTTCTCACTTTAATTTTTATACTTCACTTTTTTTTTTTTATTTTTTTTAATGGATGAATATTTTCTTTCTACAACATAAGATAATTATCTTATGTTAAATGAGACTAATAAAACCCATTATATAAAGTCTAAAAGGATGATAAATTTTTTATAAAAATATTTCTATTGTTAATGTAGATAAATTATCCGTATTTATTCTCAAAATGATATCATTTTGGGATTGAAAAATTATAATTATAAGGACTATAATAAACCTGAAATAAATTAATTACAAAAATATCATGATTTTCGTTCAAGATGATGTCGTATTGGGTTTACCGCAGATATCTTATCTACGGTAACTGCAGAAAAAACAAACCCTAAATTTTTATTTATTTATACAATTTATTAAGAAATAATAATATGAAATTAATGCTGAAGCAGTACCCAAATAGCTAAACAAAAAGAAAGAACGAAACAAGAATTGCGAGAAAATACTTTTCTTTTTTCTTAATTTTATTTAACAAAAAATAACCTAAATAACAATAGGGTTCTCCCAGCATTAAATAGGAAAAATAAAATAAAAATAAAAGTAAATAACCATAATCATGCACATTCAAAGAAGATAACAGACAATCTTCAAACATAATTTAAAAATAACAAAAAGAAAATAACTAATAATTATTTAAAATCCCTAAACAAAGAAATAAATTATGAAAAAGCCCAGTTCAAACGAGTCAGTTTGGGTAAGGTGTTCATCAACCAATCCAAACCGATTTAAACTGTGGTGACCAAACCGAAAAATCGATAAACGAACAAATCGAAAACCGACAAATCGAAAACCAAACAAGAATCACAAATTTTAATTCGATTGGATTGATTTTTGGATTAGTTGATGAAAACCGATCCAATATATTACTTCCCATCTACCTACTTGGGTCTTTCTCTAATCATAGCCCAAAAATTTCTAAACCCAAGAAAAAAACTAGTCACAACTCATCAATAAAATTTCTTCTGTGTATATCTTCATATGTCATTGTCCAAAAAAAAAATAATATTATCATTCATTGATGCTTTTGTATTTCAATTTTTTTTACAAAGACAATATATATAAAAGATGTTATTTGCGCAATAATCATCAAACAAATTTTAGGATTTTCATAAAACTGATTCAATCCAAACCGAAAAAAAAATTAATTGGATCGAATCAGATTTGAAAAAAAAATCTAAACCGAATGGATGATTAGATAATCAAACCGAAGAGATTGAATCAGATAATTTTTACTTCCAAAATCGATCCAATTCAGAAAATAAGTTGCCAAGTAAAAATTTGAAAATGTTCCCGATTTACAAGTTACAAATTGCAAATTCACAATTTCCGAGATTTTTTAATTTATTTGGCGTAATTCTATCTTCTTCTTTTTTGTTGATTTAATATAACTAGAAATTATTTTTCAAAATGATTCAAAGATTCAAACATATAATTGATAGGGAGGAGAATATCTTTGGATTTATTCAAAAAAGTAACTTTTTATAATTGCAGGTATCAAACTTGAGTTAGTATGTAGTAAATTTTTTAACATTTAATTAATTAAATTAAGCTATCAGGTTAATTTTTTCTTGAATTATTGACATAAAATTGTATGTATGACAACAATTTTACGTTATTTTAATAAATAATTAAAAATTATACTAAAAATATAGTTATTGATTTTTTTTTTCTTTCCTTAACTGTTAAGAAAATAAATCAAACGAATTAAATTTCTTTGAATTAATGGGAAAAAATCAATAATCTGATTATAATTTTTAATAATAAATTTAATATATAAATTTATCAAATATTGTCGTATAAATGAAAATTGTATTTTAAAATTTTTGTAAAATTAAAAATATCAAATTTATTTTCAATAATAATAATAATACAATTATTAATTTTCTTTGAATTTCTCTATTTAAAAAAAGAATTTAGTAAATAAATTTTTGTACGAACAGAAAAAGAATCAATAGTCAAATTATTATTAATAATAACAGATTTGATATTTTTAAAAATTTTAAGAATTTTAAAATATTTTGCCTCAGAATTATTTATAATTTTAAATAATTTTAATATTGATTCTTAATTTAATATTTATTTAAGGAGTTAGTCTCATTTACTTAAATAAATTGCAGACAAAGAATAAAGTCATGTCACGTGTAAAGTTTCAATTTTAAGGTGGAATTATTTGATCATCTTTGATTAACCAGAAATAAATTAACAAATAATTTAGAAAATGAGTAGCTTGATGAAAAAAATTAAAAAAGGGCAATTTGACCGAACAACCCCGATTCCGATCGTGCTCTTATTTCTCTCGTAAAATAAAAAGCAAAATAAATTAAGTTGATTACTTAGTTGCGAAGATATAAAGGTTGAAGTTGATTACCAAAAACAAAAAGTTTGAAGTTGAACGCGTCAAAGTATGTGCAAGACTTTTTATTTTTTATTTTTCCTTTAATAATTAAAATGTGCAAGACTTGGAACATGTGGTCCGTGATCAACGGGCTTGTCGGTGGATCAAAAACGCGTGTTTAGCGGAACTTTACCTTTGTTAACGCTACTCTGTATTGGGCCAAAGCCCCGAAGTAACAACTATAAATTCTTATCTCGTTATCTTTCCCTTCTCTCCATATCACTTTTTTTTTTTTTTTTAAGAACAAAATACGTTTATCCATAGTTTCAAAAAATTAAAAAAATATATATAAAGTTTTTAATACATTAATGTTATGAAAAAGGGTATCTGGAGAAGGAAATTTGTATGAAAGAATAGAAAATAAAAGTTGAGAGTTATGGATCTATATAAGGTTCATATATCTAATATATCTAAATACCAAATAAAAGGCAATTACATGACAACAATACAATATTACATCGGGTCATAGATTATTAAAGGCCCAGAATTCTTATATAAATAGGAGATAAAGTCTGTATGTATGATGTAATCTTTCTTTTATTGTTATGTTGTCAATGTACACACATCACCCCATTGGCTAACGTCATTATCAGTTGTGTATAGTGATCTATCATCTCAAGCTATCTTATTTATAGATACTTTAGAGAGAGTACTTGATCCAATATCGATCTATTAGTCATTGGCTAGACAGTTTTGTCACCTAGACAGAACAGAAAGAAAGTTATGGAGTAATTCAAGGGAAGATGAAAGAGAGTGTTCAAAAAAATGTCTAAGTTCATTAGTATATATATATATATATATATATATGGGAAAACTTCACTTTTACCCATTGTGATTTGTGTGTGTATCATTTAGCACCCTGTGGTTAAGAAATTGTCACTTACATCCACTATGGTTTCACTACGTGTCATTTAACTCCCTAAATGACTAAAATATCCTCGTAATATAAAATATCAAAAATACTCATATCTTGTTGGAAATTATTACTTGAAATCACAATCTCTTCCTTAGTCCTTACCACTCACAGTATTTAATCTTCTTTGGACGTCATGCAAGAAACACCTCTAGGAGATTTGTTGCTGGCGGTTTAACTGGGAATTTATATTTGAATTCAAAGAAGTGGTTCGGCTATCGTGACCAGGTTTGTCAGATTCTTCTAATACTTAAAGCCGTAAATTCTTAGTTGTTCACTAGTACTCTTGTGTATTATTTTAACTATAAAAATATCCCATGAAAAAAAAATGTTTTGCACTCTGGTGAAGGTCCAGTACATTCAGTGAAGTGGAGAGCACGTCTTGTTGCTTGGGCAAATGATAGATCCCGTGAATTGAAGGCTTTTGTTTAGTTCTTTAAACTGTTGTAATAGCGTTTTATTTGTCTGTTATATTATTTCTTGATAAGACTGTTGTTGCTGAATCCTTATTTTACAGGATGACACCCTCAAATGAACTATCCATTAACAAAATAAGAAAATAAGCATAAAAAAGCTTAACTTAAAAATAAAAAATAAAATTAAGGGGTATTAGGGTTTTAATTTTAGTTAGGGATAATTTTGATATTTTAATTTTAATTTAATATTTTATTTATTAAGGGTATTTGTGATATTTTGTATTATGAGGGTATTTTAGTCATTCAGGAGGTTAGATGACACATAGTGTAACCACAAGGGATATAAATGATAATTTTTAAACCACATGGTGCTAAATGATACACAGACAAACCTCATTGAGTGAAAGTAAAGTTTTCCCTATATATATATATATATATATATATATATATATATATATATATGAGGTAAGATCCTTTGACATCAGTATCAAATTTCAAATTCGACACATCATCTGATAGCCGTTAGATAAAAAAAAACAATGGTGTCACATGTTTGCAAATCAGAGTCGTTGGTCCTTTTTTATCTAACGGCTATCAGATGAGGTGTCAAATTTGAAATTTGACACTGGTGTCAAAGGATACTACCTATATATATATATATATATATATATATATATATGGGATGGGGTAAACATTTCTACAGCCTATGAAGCACCGACACTTCAAATATCCTAACGTGTCGTGTCCGACACTTCCCGACACTCCAATATTCGTTGCAAAGACTCAAAAAAGGTTCAAAAGTTACGTTGCGTTGCATTTTGAGTTCGAACTATTAGATTCGTTAGATTACAATTATGATTTTATTGAGTGTAATATAAATATTTCGGATATATTATGTTTCTTTGCAAAATTGATGGGTATTATATGCTTAACTTCATTTTTTTGTTAAATTATTGCATACAAAATATAATATACACTACATAAATTAAAAATATTATCCTAACGTGTCAAAATTTAACATTTTTTAGAATTAACGTGTCAGAGTGTCATGTTGTATCCTGTGTCCTGTGTCGGTGTCCGTGCAACATACTCTACAGCCATTTTAGATAAACTTATCTACAGCTACCCTTTATAACTATGATCTCCCGGGAGAACATAGTTATCATGTGGGCATTGCATCAGCTTTTACGGCAGAATTACGGGGTATTCTGAAAGGATCGGAATTTGCTTAGAACAAAGGGTTTAGGAAACTTATAATTGAAAGTGACTCCACTTCGGTGATCACGTTGCTTACCAACAAAGGTAATGTTGTCTGAGAGTCGCATATTGTTACTCGTATTCAGACTTGGATGAACAAAGACTGGGACCTCAAGGCTCAACACATTCACCGTGAAGGAAATCAGTGTGTTGATTAGTTAGCAAACCATTTGATATGTCTTACTCAGACCTCTGTCTACAAAGAGTTTAATCATGTTCCTCCTGGGCTTAGCTGTTTACTTTTTGCTAATGTTTGTGCTGTCACTAGCATTAGGAATGTTCATTTTGTTTAGTTTGTTTTTGGGCTGTTAAGCCCTTTCTTTCACAAAAAAAAGACCTTGCTAAGAAAAATCCAATGGGGGTAAAACCTCAGTGAAGGAAAAAGTATAATATTCGTAATTAATATACAATGATAAAATTTCAGTAAAGGAAAAAAAATGGAGTGTGTATAACTGCCCCTCAATTGAGTCAATAACTATTCCTAGAGCTAATGAAGCGGAGCAACAAGTACAATTTTCCATAATAGTTATTTCATTATCTTCTCTCATAATAAAGTGTAGTAATGTCCCTTGAATTGGATTGGTAATATTCATTTATAATACTTCTCATTAGACATCATTGTGCTAAGTTCATACCTCATTAATACCTTGCTAAAAAATCCAATGGGAAAAAACTAGCAAAGGAAAAATAGTACATGATTTGTGCTACCAAACATTGCATAAACTTCCTTGTTAAAAACCTTTGGCCAAGAAAAATGCTTTGGAAAAAATTTGGCAAAGGGAAAAAAGAGTACAGTAATAAACCTTTAGGGTTCTATCCTTTATGAATTTAATAAACTTTCAGGGCTCTATCCTTCAGGTATTTAATAAACCTCTAGGCCCTATCTTTCATCGATTTTCAAATAAATAAATATCATCATCATGTGACCTTGTAGTTGCAACGTCCATTAAATGTTAGAAATCTTTATAATAATTGTGGGCTTCAATCAATTGTAGTTTTTCTTGTTTTAATAAAAAAGGGCTAAGTCATGATCCATATAGGGGTGCAGTATAAAGCCCAGTTAATTAGTGATCCTTTTGATTTGGGCTTGGATATCTTTAAATTGATTAGTGTGGGTAATAGTGTATTCTGGGTTAAAGAATTTAACCTGGTCTAAAACCCAACCGCAAATTTGGTGACCGTAAGCACCATATTTGAGTCCATATCATCCGCAGCCTGTTGTAAAGTAGAGACATTTTTCTTCAAAGATTCTACTTCTAATTCTAACTCAGCTACTCGGAAGTCAGAATCTTCGAAGTTTTTCTTCAGAAGGTTGTGTTCTTTGGTTAACTCAGTATGCTCTTTTTTAAGAACAGCCAACTCGTCATTTGACTTCTTGGCTGCTTTTTCAGCTTCTTTGAGTTTGACTTGGAAACCTTGGGCAACAAACTCGGCCGATTCGGCTCTTTGAGTTAGGCGAGCTTTCTCGGTATTAATGTTGCTCTTAAAGAGTTGTAACTCTTTAAGTTCAGCAAGAAGTTGTTGGCGCTCAGCCAAAGCTAGAAGCGCCATCTCAAAGAAATGGGCTTCTCGGAGATCGTTATCTCGAATAGCAGTGAATTTGGAAATAAACTGATCCAAAGAGAACTTATCCCATTTTCCACGAAGCCCATCAGTAAAGCAAGGTTGTGATTTTTTCATGAAAGGGGGACCTGAAAAAGGAGTAGCAATAATAGAAGTAGGAGGAGTTGAGGCCTTATCAGCAGAGATTGGATCAAGGCTAGGTTCATCAGTCATAACCCGTTTCTTTTGGCGGAGCTCGCCAGAATCTACTGGAGCTTCAACGTCCATCACAACGGTATCACCGGGAATAAAACTCGTAGCTGAGGTGGCCGGAATAGAAGAAGGAGTGGGGGAAGTTTCCTTCTCGCCAGAGACTGAAGAGTGGTCAGTTCGTACAACTTTATCGCCGGAAGCAGAAGAATCATCTTTACGAGCAGCCTTCTTTTTCATCCGGGCAAAAAAGGATGGATCCATGAATTTATCTGAAAAACAAAGATGCAGATAGAAGACAAACATGGAGTTAAATATAGAAGATGTATAAGAGCAAGAGAGGGGTACATAAGTTACTTACTCAATTTCCTGCAAATCCAGTCAGGGGAATCTTTATAATCTAGAATAGACCGACGAATGATAGAAACATTTTGCTTGGCCAGTTGAGTGGCAAGATTTTGGAACCAAGTATAAGTTTCAGATTTCTCTGTACTCAGATTCTTTGAGTTAGTTAAAAATACTTTCGCAGAAGTGGTATAATGACTCCGGTTCCAAATGAGAGGGAATCCAGGAGCTCCATCTTGATCCAGAAAGAAAGCAGAAGGAGGTGTAGATTGAGAAGAAGAGGCAGAAGGTGTAGCAAGAAGAGCTTCGGGTATACAATTTTTGAAGTAATCTTCTTTGAAGTTTTTCCAGTTATCCTCGAATATAGTACACCAATGAAATTCGGGACAGGCTTTTAAAGAAAACTGTAACAGCCCGTTGTTCACCGGTATTGTTAACATTAATTATGATATTAAGCGCAGTTACAATCACAGCAATTCATTTATAAAAATACGAATAAACTTTTTCCGATTATTACGCGAACAGTTAAAACATAAAAAGCGTAATAATTAAAAGCTGTGATCATAACTGAGACACTAGCGGAAGACTTACTTAAACTATTTATACACTTTGTTTTACTACATATAAGACACTAAGGGTCTCCCATAAACCCACTTAGCCAATTACTCACTTTTACGTTTTTACCAACTTAACCAGATTCACTAATTTATTTTTCTGCGAACACAAAACAAAAATCCAAACCTAGAATCTAGGTTATCATTTTTCCTTATTCAATTACCTTTCTAACAAGCTGTCACACACTCGATTCCGAACTCGTGAGCTCCGGTTATCGCCGTTTGAAGTTGGACAAACAACATTGCCCACCAACTCCAAAATAGCCTAAAACCTCCAATCTTCACGGAATAAACTGCACATAACCACCCAGCCACTGTCTCTCAAACTTTTACACTATAAACTAGACACCTCAAACTTTGATTTGATATATCGTATGCTTAATTTGACCAAGTAAAGAAGCGGGAATTAATTTCCCAACACAGACCCGAATCTGCCCACTGGTACTGGCCAAAACAGGGCAGATTGTTCCATCAGCCACCATGGGCTGCGCACAGTACCAATGATTCTAGGATTTTGACACAACGTAGGGGACTTCTTAAGCTTCAAAATGGCGTATGGCGCGTCCCAATCGGACCACTTTGGAGAGAGATACGCTCTCCAAAGTTCACCCAAAAACTGCTAATTCTACAGAAAATTCGCCAGAGTTTCCTTTGTATTTCCAAAAATCCCCAAATTTGCATAAGCTTTTTAACACTACTAATACACCTGAAATCCAGCAAAATCCAATGGGTGGCACACACAAGGACCAACAACGCCTTGGGGCACTTACAACCCAATCCAATTTACACTTAAAACATAAACCGTTCACTTTCAAATCTTTTATAGTTTCAATCACCAACCTTCAATTTCATGCATAAATCATCATAACTCTAAAATAGGCCTAAAGCCCTTCCATCATAATAAGCATACATCCATGGTATATTTACAGTATTGAATTACAATTACACTTATACTTTAACTTCAATTTACAATAATCCACATATTACAACTTTACTTAAAAAATGAATTCATAACTAAAATGACAAATATAATACACTGAAGCAAAATATGCATCACTACTCCACTCATCATCATGTGAGCTTCTTGCCCACTGCTCCATATCCACTGGTACATCCTGAAATAAATGCCCCGAGACGGTGTGAGATATACGGATATATCTCAGTAACCAAGAGGTTCTGGAGAAAACTCCGCCCAATGGTTCACTTGGATGTATATCAATAATATAAAACACCATCACTGTTATAAAACGAGATAAAGTAAGGGATTTAGAGAAAGGGGGAAATATCATAAACAACTACGACATGCGGGATGGTAGCTACCAATACCACGTCATGTCCTCGGCTATACGCCTATGGGTACTACCCCTGGCGTGTTCATAGAACAACCCACCAAGGTACCCCTTCCAACCATATACACCCGAGACAACCTAGTGTGCTCCTATCCGGATAACACACCACGACTCTGGGTCAACTGGAACTCCCTCTCGGAGACCTATCCAGTGGCAGTCCGGAAACACTTGCCCGAATGCTAAAAATATCTACTGGCCAGAGATCTGGTACATAAGTACCCACTGTGATAATTCATATGCATGCTCATGCTGTTCTACACTACTCATACACACTTCCTACCGTTGCCATCAACTAGCAAGGTGGAACACAAAAAAGGGGAACAAGCCCCAGTACCAAGAGGTTACCTTTCTTTTTATCCGTCCACTGAGCTCCGCAGAAACTCCACTTATAGCTTGATACACAAGGAGTGCCTACATAGAGGACAATTCCACACTCTTAGAACTTTAAACCACTCATGAATTTCAAAATAACATGTGTAAATCACATCACTTACCTCATTCACTTGGTCCAGGATCAAGGGCAATCCACTGTTTCACTGTTCTGAGTTTGTATCCACGTACGGCAACCTATACAACCATGTATAGCCGTCAATTTCAATCAAAATATGTCAAAACGCGAAAACGTCAATTTTCACCTCACCACTGTGTAGGGTTCGGCCAACTTAGTGTTAATTTAAGTTTTATTTTTCTAAATTTTCTTTATCATTTTATTACACTCACTTAGGTTACCAAAAGGCCAATTCAATCGCCGTTTTTCTGTTTTACGACCTTTACGCAACGTTTTGCGAAATAATACACTTTAGGCACATTTTGCCACTTTTAACACTTATTATTTTTACATTGATCCTTCCACATGCCAATCACCACACAACCCATCTAATGACTTTTTCATCACACAACACATCAATTTTTTTTTCCAAAACACCGTTTTCTCACTTATACATAAATGGCCGAATTCTTTATTAGCCAAACCAAGGATTTCCACTCAATTCCTATGGTCTACAACTCACACAATAACTTCATATCATCATATAATCACACTACAATTCATCATACCACATATTACCACAAAACTCAAAAATCCATTTCATGCACTAAATTTTTTCCAAGTTAAATTTCACTTTTTTCGATTAAAATTTTCATTGCATTTCTAGCATTAATACATCATTCTAAGATATTATCATCTAATAGACATTTTCCATTTGAGCTCTCTAACACAACATATCACAAAATCCCTCTTTAGGGTCAATAATCAAAACTCAAAATTCAACCAATGAAATGTTGACATAACACACCCAAATGCACGGTATATGGCTCTACCTAAGTATACTCCACCATTGGAGCATGAAAAAGCTTCATGAACATCAAAAACCTTACAAAACCGCAACTGGAATGGGGCTAGATCTCCTCACACACTCACTTTCAAGGCTAAACAAGGCTACCAATGGATTCAGAAGGTGTTTTCAATCAAGATTCAAAACAAGAATCGTTGAATTCGGTGGAGAAATGACTAAGTTATGGCCAAAGCAAATTTTTCACAAAAATGATGGGGAGTGGGGCTATTCATGCGCACAAGAGGAGAGAGAAAAGGAGGAGAAAGTGGTAATGAATAGTGATTTGGGGTGTTTTAAGTGATTTTAAGTGGGAACGGGTCCCACACGATTTAACACTCATCCGAATATCTCTCCGATTTCACTAAACGTCCACAAATTTAAAACCTATTTAGAAATTCTCATTTTTAACTTTAACTAATGTCCTTTAATTATACTCACTCAGATGAATCCGGAGTTTTCCGGTCATTCGAGGAAAACACTGTTTTACGCTATTGCGCGCTCCGTTGACATGCTTCCACAAATTGACTTAAATCCCTCAAATATTATCAGAAATCATATTTACTATTTCTATGGACCATTTAAAATCAATATTTGAAACCTAGAGCTCAAAATTCCACTGACACATTTTACGGTGCAATCTGACTGCGGTATTTTTACCCGCGAAAAATACTATTCACTGATTTTTCTGAAACTTGCCTGTCCACTCAATTTTTCGTTCTGAATCCATTTCCAGGCTTATTTTTATCATCTGAGACCTTCTGCTCAATTTTTATCTTCCTAGGGTTGCGTGTTGGCTAATTACCGTTTTGCCCTTTCTTTGTATTTTGGCCTAATCTTTGGGATTTTCGCTAATCCATCACTTGATTAATCACTTAATACTTTAATTACTTAATTTAGAATTGTGAGGTGTTATAATCACCCCACCTTTTAGAATTTTGTCCGCAAAATTACATCTTAACGGTCCTGTAACACGGGATGTAATCGAAAATGTCATTTCTGTGGTATCCATGATTACTTAGTCCTTCACAAACTAGATAACTTCGGGTATCCGACCCCTTAACTCATTATATCTTTCACTGTTTTCTTAAACCACTGTTGCTTTTTCACTCACTGTAGTTCATTATATACTTATTTTACACTTGTCATTTATGGTGCTACGATCTTCAATTCGCAATACTTTAAGCTGTTCACGGCTTACGGTTACACTTTCACCAATTCATCGGTAATAGACGACCACATTACAATTTGTCTGTCTCACTTCATCTCATTTTCATCTTCATCTGTCTTTCTGGCCCAATGTCGTTCCCAAACATCTCTAGTTGTTTCCATAATAGACTCTAACTGTTTTCATGTATCTTCTCACTTTCTTTAGCACTTAACTCTTTTCGCTGTCCTCTCTGTTTCAACATTACTCAGACTTACTAGTCCTTTCCATTACTGTTACTGCTCTTACGATTTAGTTGTTTTTCTTTTCTTTCACCGAAGCACATCCTTTCTAGTTTCCAAGGCACTTTGTCGTTTCTCATGGTTCCGACTCACATTAAATTCTATACTCATATACTTTGTTTTTCCTTGTCACGTGTCTTTACCTCTTCTTAGGTACTCATAACCATATCTTTCTCTTCATGATACGAAATTTACAATCCTCACAATAGTTTATATCTTCGATTAACCTTTTAAGGTCTTTTAACCATACACACTCCTGAATCTTTCCATCTAGTAGTCATATTCATAATTTACTTTCACTGTTATTCTTTTCATTAACTGAAACATCTCAACTTTATCAACTCAGTCAGCTTAATTCTATACTCAGACCTCTCACAGTCTAAACACCACACTCATCAATGTCCTCCATATCGAGGACTCATGCTTAATATTTTCACCCACTAACTATTTTCAACTTTCATTCCACTCCGATGTTGCAACTTAACCATATGTTCCACTCATTTATACCTCTTTCTCATAATCATCATCATTTAATCCTGGATGTCAAACTCAAAACACTATTACTTTACAGCTTTACTCACTTCCACTAAACACTTTGGAACGAATCAATTTCCGACCCACTTCACTATTAACTGATGGACAATTCAAAATACCATATCTCTCATATACAAGTCCTATTCGCTAGGAATCCTTGACACTTAATTATCAAGTCACTTAAAATTAATTCCATTATTGCCACTACTTCTATAATTCACCACCAGTTGGTATATCAGTCTCTCAGAATATTCCAAGTTACCACAAACACTCATCCATACGTCACTTGTACTTACCCACAACAACATCAATATTGTGCATTTTCCACACACCTTCCAAAATAAGTGGCATATGCGATTACATACAACATTTCTCAATCTACTTTACCAGCAAAACCAAGCTATTCACTTTTGGTAATCAATTACAACTATAGTTTCCATCTATTAATACACGTTCGTACTTGACTCTATTTCAATTTATCTTTTCCTTAGGGCTAACAATTCAATGTTTTAACCTGAAATCTTGATCATCACTAGCCTTCCTTGAAGGACACTTACTCATTCTGTCAACTTTAACTCACGTTATTATCCTTTTTTGGTCATAATACGATGATTCCAACTAACTTGCTACCTCACTTAGAGACAAAATTTATTTCCTCAGACTTACTTTACACCCACATTAGTGCTTCACTATCACACTTCAAAGTTCTTACACACTAAGCCACAACTCTTATATCCAAATCTGACATACTATTGTCCATTTACAAATATATAACCTCACATCTTGCGTTAACCATATGGAAAAACTCTCCCAATACAGTGGGTAACAACATTCACAGGTTTAACCCCTCGAGCTGTTGCTGTCCTAAGTGCCCCAGATGCCATGACCCACCGATTAGAGAATCCACCCATATGATCCATGCCGTAAAAACGAATTACTACTAGCTGTCCCTATTCTAAGGCATCCCCCAAATGTTTCTTTGTGCATTTACATAAATTATCTCTACCATACTAACCGTTACACCAATGTGGAACACTTCCTCGTTTCTCATTACTCATATCAAATACTACTAGTTTCCGAGAACTTAACCCGCACAGAGATAGCTACACGCTCCTGACACATAGGCCCCACTGAGATCTTCCTACTATCAATTCATATTACATGCACCCAGTTCACAGAGAAATTTATACTCATAATATATATGTACCTGACGGCAAAACTGGTACTCCGTACACTCCAAATCACATATGGACCCAGTCCATTTGGTGTCTATATCACCTCTGTATATGACATCAAAATATCTTTGGTATATTCACATGGACCCCGAATAATCTTAGTAGTAGTGGTATAATACACACCTGTTACGTAATAGTTAATTTATTTTACTCTCTCGTGTCATTCTTCTCCCTGGTAGTTTACTTTCGTTTCGGTTACCCCTCTGACCTGGTTTATAACATAGTCACTGTTATAATAATCCACATTCTCTTCGTAATTTCGTACACTTTTCTAACTCTTAATAGTTCATTTTGTCTTGTTACCGTTCAATCCATAGTCCATTATCTCTTCCTTGCTTATTCTTCTCACAGATTGTTTACTCTTTTACTTTGACTATTCACTTGTCCTGGTTCATAACATAATCTCTATTCCATAAATCCTAAATTTTCTCAAAGTTCTGTACACATCTCTTAGTATAAGTATCATATTTCCCATCACACAGGGATCTTCTAATCATTTCCGTCAAATCACAGAGGACTACTTCACCTCAATCCTTGCACTGAAAGTTACATTAATCCTTGCACTAAAATTCTACATCGTTCTTGCACTTAAAACTGCTCGTCCGTCTTTGCACTGACAATTATACGTCAGCTCACTAACTAATCTTATCATTTTCATCTTGACATTACACATTAACTCTTTTGCTACACACATAATTCCACACTCTCTGCACACTTTACACATCAGTTTTTTCATTAACCTCTTACTTTCGTACTTTATTGTCACTTGGTTCGTATACTAATCACTTGATTTCACATTAAGTTTTACATTCATTCATTCACTAATCATACCATCTCACCTTATTGTTATACAACAATAACCCACAAAATCGTGCTATCGTTCTAATTCATTGCCTGTTACGGCTCACATAACATACGCTCATTACTGTAGAGCAACTCATCAATTTTCCTGATCACTTTCACCCTTGGTGGTTGTAGAATATCTCTTTACCTTGAAAATGCCTCTACTCCGTCTGTCACTCCATATCAATTACCAATATTTTCATAAGCGTACTACTATTAGTAGTACTTATATATACCACAAGATCATAATTTCTTTACAATTCTCATGACTGTCTTACTCATGACTGTACATCTCAACCATCCTGTTCATTTATCACTGATACGTCTGCCAATTTGAGTCGACATCCACTAACTGCAATAGTGCCTTCATGGTACATATATCTTGTGTCATCCATGGCGATTCCTTCACTTTTCCTCATACATATTACACATAATAATATACTCATCATTAGTTCACCTCACTTGTGTTTAGTCAACACTACCTCTTTATGGAATTCACTCCCATATTTCAATACCTCCCATATTACCAATCTACCAGCATCATACTTTCAAGTGGTCAAATCTCGTAGGATTACACATCGAATATTCTATTTGCTTATATGCTTGAACCATCCTAATTCATTCAAGTGCACCCCACTTGTCCTGGTCTCATAATTACTAATCCAACATGACGTATTTAACTCACACATGCGCATATCTGTTCCCTTTTCTCAATAATTCTTCAAGTTCAAAACCTCTCGCCTTGATGAAGTCTATTCACCAAGACCACTTGTACATAATTGTCTTACTATACTACACATATACTTGGAATTTCTCAATCTCATAAGTTCATCTATGTTATATGTTCATTTTTCATAGTACTGCAAAGTTCGTCTATGTTCATATTGTACATAT
The DNA here is from genome assembly GCA_032173675.1 of Gastrolobium villosum. Taxonomy (NCBI): domain Eukaryota; kingdom Viridiplantae; phylum Streptophyta; class Magnoliopsida; order Fabales; family Fabaceae; genus Gastrolobium; species Gastrolobium villosum. Next base: position 906 of record JAVKPL010010588.1, on the reverse strand, counting down.
CATAAATTGTACACCACTGTTGCTTATAATACACTTTTCTCTTGACTTTCATCAAAGTCAGATATAATATTTAAATCTATTTTCCTTATGCCTTCTAATATTCATACTTGACTTACTGCCTTCCTTTGTCCATGGAGCAGTTAACACTGCAGCCACAACATCAGGCTAAAGACTCACATTCGGTGCTTCAAGGTTACTACGTAGGCTTCTTAGGATGACCACACATGTAACACAAAGGCATGGGTTGATCAGACCTACACTAAGGAATTACATATACAGTAATCGATAAGAATCTACATACAACTATGCAGCACATAACACATCTATATATATTATCAGAGTTCCCTAACAAAACTGCTCTGATACCATAAAATGTAATAGCCCGTTGTACACCGGTATTGTTAACATTAATTATGATATTAAGCGCAGTTACAATCACAGCAATTCATTTTATAAAAATGCGAATAAACTTTTTCCGATTATTACGCGAACAGTTAAAACATAAAAGCGTAATAATTAAAAGCTGTGATCATAACTGAGACACTAGCACAAGAACTACTTAAACTATTTATACACTTTGTTTTACTACATATAAGACACTAAGGGGCTCCCATAAACCCACTTAGCCAATTACTCACTTTTACGTTTTTACCAACTTAACCAGATTCACTAATTTATTTTTCTGCGAACAAAAAACAAAAATCCAAACCTAGAATCCAGGTTATCCTTTTTCCTTATTCAATTAACTTTCTAACAAGCTATAACACACTCGATTCCGAACTCGTGAGCTCTGGTTATCGCCGTTTGAAGTTGGACAAACAACATTGCCCACCAACTCCAAAACAGCCTAAAACCTCCAATCTTCACGGAATAAACTGCACCTAACCGCCCAACCACTGTCTCTCA
>JAVKPL010010587.1:0-45590 GCA_032173675.1 Gastrolobium villosum | reverse complement strand
AAAAAATATGCAAAGGAGGAAGCCCGAGGAGAATAAGAACATAGAGAAAGAAAATGTGATTCATTAAGCAAAAGAAGAAGCGTGGGGCTGACATGCCAGCTGCAAGCGCCAAATTAAAGAAAGAAAAGAGATTGATTACAAAATCCTATTTACAAGTTACACAGTCCTTTCTTCCGGACCACTCACCGCCCCAACGTCACCTCCTGGCGCCTGATCAAGGATAACCTCGCTGCCACTACCCGCCGCATCCGTAGGCGGACATGCATCAGAGGTCTCACGCCCACCTTCGACCCTTTGGTCACCCTCGCCATCAGAAACGGGGAGCGCCCCGCGTGCCCCTTCATCATCGTCAGTTTCAGGGGCTACCTCAATTACCTTCACGGCGTCGCCATCAAGTCGCTCAATTATTTTACCATCCTCTACGTCATAGGCGGGGTCAAAACCCGTCAAATCAGCACCAGGATAGCGGATAGCCACTTGCTGAAGAGTGCTGTCGAAAGCTTGGGTCATAAGGCTGGCGAGAGACTCTTCTAGTTTCTCAACTTGACCAAGGGCCTTGTTAAGATCTTCTTCTTTAGCATGCAGTCGCCCCTCCGCCACAAACAGTTTGGCAGCAAGTTCATCCTTCTCAGTCAGGAGGACGTTCTTCTCTTTCTTGACGCCCTCCAGCGCCTTACCTAAAGCGCCCTTCTCACCCTTGAGACGCTTCACTTCATCGTCAACGCTGGTCTGCCGTGCTGTTAATGATTTGATTGAAGCCTCCTTGTCAGAAAGCTCTTTGCCTAGACGCCCGACATCAGCAGTAAGGGCGGTCACTTGTTGGCCATGATCTTCAAGGCGATCTGCCTGCGCGGATCACTTTTCATCAACCGCCAGGGCAATTTTCTGCATCGCAAAGACGCGACCAACGACCACCTGAGTACAATCCAGCAATTGTTGACGGTCAAGGCGCGATGGGGTAAGCAAGGTAGGACGCCCTATGTTGGGGTATCCTCGTGAAAGATCCCTTTCTGATAAAGAAAGGGCACTTGAAATTGAAACAGGTGCTGCAGCGATTGAAGGACTTGGGGGTGGAGTCGAAGCCTGATCACCCTCAGTTGAAGGGCGATCGATTACCCGATCAGAACCAAGGGAAAGGACGTCATCCTCAACATGACCATGGCGCGAAGATTTGGACGGTCGAGTCGGCAATGAGCTCGTAGACGCGCCACGTTTCAAACCGGATCCTCCCAGTGAAGGCGATCCGCTACCCAACGTAGACTTGCTGGTTGAAGAATTGAGAACAGCCCCAGTCACCTCTCTAATTATTGGACGGTTGGCCCGTTTCCTCAATTCCTCTGCAGGAATGTCCGCGGCAGAACGAGGCTTCCCCTTCTTCTTCGGAGCCACCGTCTTACCCTTGCCCGTATCCTTCGGCGCAAGGGCGGGTTGAGTCGAAGCAGCCTCGCCTTGTCGCGCCCGCAGTTTCGCAGCCGCCTCGCGAGCAAGCCTTAGAGATTCAGCTGCCATGCTCCCAACTGTAAGTCAAAATGAAGATAGAAAAGAGTGAGAAGCTACAAGGAAAAATGAAGATAAAGAAGGCGTTAGAAGCTACAACATGATAAAGAGAGATAAGTTAAACACTCAGAACGCCATCACACCTCCGTCCCCCAGCGTCGGCTCAATCCAGAAGAAGGTGCGTTTCCAATTCTTATATGAATTAGCATATTGAGCAAATATCGCTCCCAAAGAAGTCCCCGCCTTCAGAGAAACCCACCCAAGCTTTTTCTTCGGCGATACTTGGAACAGGTAGAAGAATAACCTAACAAAGAAGTCCCATTTAAAATATCGGCATATACTTTCGAATACCCTAACGAACGCTCAGGCGTTCGGATGTAACTGAGAGGGCGCGACTTGTAAATGGGATAACACTCCCATCTCAAAATCCATGAGAGGAAACCTCACTTTTTGATCCGTAAAGTGGGTCTTATAAACCATGAAGCGCCAAACAGACTTTTTGGCATCATTAGGCGCGTCGCAAACCCGCCGGTCACTTGTCACAGCAATCGGCTGCCATTTGGCTTCATTCGCGCCATCCTCGGTAATCATAAACGCAGGCTCAGTTTGGTAGTGAAGACGAAGAATGTCCTTATCGGCATAACTCGAGGATGACGCAACAATATCTGGGCCTACCCATTCCCGCGCCTCGAGGCGAGTATCCGACTGGACAATCTCCATCAGTCAGAAAGAATTCTACCTGGAGTAACAAACGGGTTGTCAACTGGACCTCCAAATCAAGACGACGATTAAAAGGGAAAACAAGAATGGACACCTCGCCCTATATCCCATATCCACAAACGCCAACTCCCACACCAATCGCCAAAAAAAAAAAAACGTGGGGAGGGGGGGCAGAAGACAGAAAGGGGATCTACTTACCATCAGAATCAGAAGTTTCTGAAGAACTCGAAGCATAAAAATCAGAATAGCTTAATGAAGAAGGCCACCAAACAGGTGGTATCTTATAAAGCTCCAGATCTTCATATATGGCGTCCCACACACCATACCTAACGAGACGTCCATCTTCTGGATGTAACCTACCCAGTCGGTTATCCGTAGATTCGTCATACTTACGGCGATGGAAAGACGCAGAAATTGGTGGTATGTACCCTTTGGAAGTACTTAGAGCAACTGAAGAATTGGCATGCGGGTTTGAAGGTTTATAGTAAGTTTCAAGTGGGCGATGCTGGGGAAGCTGATTGATGGAAGACAAAGGGCGAATAAGTCGCCCTGTGCCAAAGGCAGAACGCCTTGAAGCACGACGGCGGAACCCACTACCTCGCCTAACTGAAGAAGCGGGTGGACACGAACCAGGACGACGAGAAGGCCGAGACTTAACCTTCTCGTGGGAACTCCCAGACTGTCGCCGCCTAGATCTACTAGGACGACGTCTACCAGAACCGGACGCCTCACCAAGGTAAGGAACTACAAGCCCTAAAGCTTGCTCTGGTAAGTGATTCTGGATCTCTTCCTCAGAAAACCCCAACAATTCAGGGATTTTGCCGTGAGGCAATGACTCTACCCCAGGAACCAAAGAATGAGAAGATGAGAAGAAACCACTAACTCCCACTGGACAGCCTTCGACTGATTCGAAGGCTTCGTCAAACTCCTCCTCTTTGATTTCAACCTCTGGCAAAACCAACCCAGGGATACTCATAACCTTACGGTACCCAGAACAAACAAGAAAAAGAAGGAAAGATATACAAGAAATAAAAAAAGGAAGGGTAAGATGTTGTACCTGAAGATTATGCACAAATCTCAGAAAATCGCAGAAAGGCTGATCGGAAAGACACAATGACGAAAAGTTCAAAATGGTTTCAAAGTAGGAAATGTCCGCCAAAACATATGGCCCCCTTTTTAAAGAAAATGGGACACAACGTGTCACTACACTGCCGTTTGGTCTCCGACCGTTGGATGATGGAGCCAAGAATGATCGGCGGTCGTGATAAGCTGCTCTATCTTAAACCGTCTGATGTGAGTAACATATCTAGATGAACGGATGCGATAAAGGACCAGATGGTAATTTCAGGTCAGATATCAATCACGTCACTTCAATGCGCCGTATCTCGAAACGACGCAAGTAGCCTGTAATGATTACAGAGGCGTCATAATTACTTTCACGAGAATCGAAGAGGCATGACAGAAGGGCAAAACCTAAAATACCCCTGGAGAAGGAAAGCAAAAACGGTTGGTATAATGCCCAAATTCTAGCTCGGCAGTTTCTAGCATTAAAACACACTCGTACTATACAGAACACGCCTCACTACGACTTCGGCGAGATCTGATCAGCAAACGCCCTACACCGTCTACACAGCGCCTCAAATAGGCCAACCGCCCCAAGCGGCCCAGGTTCTCCGACCCAACCCTTTAGGACGGTCGCCCTAAAAGGTAACGCCCAATTGACTCTAACTTGGCACCATCCTACGCATGCTACCAAGCTGGGGGCTCCTGTTCTGGATGGCCCAACCGCCACAGCAGGGCCCAATCGCCACAGCAGGGCCCAATCGCCACAGCAGGCCTTAAACGCCCTAACAGGCCGGCCATCTAGCGGCCCAACTATGCAGGCCCAAATCCCCTTTTAGCTCCACGTTAGCTCTAAGGGCTGACGTGTACCTACACATCCACCGAGGGTGCAGCACACCCAAGAGATACACCAAAATGTCTTACCTTGGGACATTAACCACCAAAGGCAATTGCCACAGGTATCACAAAGGGAAACTCTCCCTTTGCCCAACGCTGGCATCGCTAGTAGCAGGGGGCGCAGCGCTGCCACAACGTCAGCGCCTAAACCGCCCAACACTGCTATCATAGGAGTGTATCCCAAGGAGAGTTGACCATCCTCCCTGATCTAACCACACCATGATCAATATAAATAGCCCCCAGAGGGCACAACAGAGAGCATGTTATGTATCGTTATTAGCCTATTACTTGAATTCTCTTATAGCTTATACTTGTACTGATTATCTGCTTATACTTGGGATAATATCACGTGGCCTGGTCTTTACCAAAGCCATAGGTATCGCCCATACAGTGACCATACACCCTATAAGGGAACATAGTGGGCTTATAGATTCCAACGGTACACGTTATATGTAACTTCTATCTTAGAAAGGATCCAAAGAGTCTCTAACAATAACTCTACGCAATTTATTTTTCAGTATCTTTTCCAAAAATATTTAATCTTCATCATTAACAAGTTCGCAACTACATTGTTACATTTATTAGGCTATGCACTAATGTGACAGCAACATACAGAATAAAGCCGTTATTACTCAAAGAACTCTTTCTTTCATCAGCCATTAGGACGTCATTTTCATTCAAGAAACTATCTTGAGCAATCGTAACTGTTTTTTAATATATATTTCATCAAACAGACCCCTCTAAATTTGTTGTTTTTACGGCATGTTAGTTTATTTTTCCAATTTCTAAGTTTTATCTGAATTTAAAAAAAAAAAAATGAGAAAAGTGGCAACCGAATGACAAGATTCCATTAAGCATGCAGTCAAAGCATGAGCAGTGCAAAAAAAAAAAGATTTTATAAGAGTTATGTTGTAGAAAAAGTGATTGTGTTATGTTATAGAGATTCGTTTTGCGTGCTGGGATTTTATTTTATTTTTGCTGCGGGCCCCCACAAAATATTATGTGTAGAAAAAATTTTGTGGTCATGTTAAACGATGGATGATAAACCCAAAAAAAATTTGGTTGAAGATCAATAGCCCAAAACAAACTATAAAAGCATGCTCTGAGCTCTTCCAGCAGAAGAGGGGTCAGCCAAAGCATAACAAAGTCATATCAAAAGATAGAATTGAAAAAAGTGTAAAGCGGTACGCTGAGAAATAATCCAGGAAAACGAATGAAAAAAAAAACTTATATTTTGTTTCTTCATTTTTGGAGCTTACTATTTATCAAATACACACATCTAGAATGTATCTGAAAATTAGAAATACTCTTTCTTTATTCATTAAATACGTAGAACGTGTGGCGTTATCAAAACACATTTTTTGACTAGAAATTCATCTTAAGCGCAAAAATAATAATAAGAGAGAGAGAGCAATAGGATAGAGACTGGCAAGAATATAACCGTTAACTTATCCATAAACGAATGAAATTATCTCTCATGAACTAATATGAGAAAATCTATTCATAAGTATATGAAAAAATTTCCCTGAGCTCATCTCATGTCTCAACAGAACTTGAACAAAAAATTGTTGAAATGTCTGTCTAACTCAAACTGACTACTTAGCAAGGCATTTTTGAAATGTGGACTGGCTAATTTAAACCAAAATGGCTTCTCAACACTACTCAAGAAAACAAACACAGACAATAAGTAAAACCGACTTCTCAAAACATTTACAAATAATAATTATGTAAAAAACCCGTTTGGTTAAATTCGATTTTTCAACTCGAAAAACAAAGTATTTTAATAAATAATGTTTGAAGTGTGATAAAATGAAAATCAATCCTAAAAACTAGTAATATTTTTGTAAAACAGCTTCTTTAAGTGCAAATAATTTTTAACATTGTTTTGGTGACAAATCATGAGAAACCTACTACTATAAACACTGTTCAACTATAATTATGACAGAGTAGTTAACAGCTAATAATTAACTTGGTAATTAGATCTTGTACTTTAAGCACTCATAGTATAAATAAGATGGAGTCTGTATAAAAGACAAATTCTCCCGAATTCTCTCTTTCAATAAACAATTAATCAGCTAAAAAAGGGAAAGAATCAATGATGAAAAAAGCCCCAAAAAATAGACCAAACTTCAGTCTCCACTATTAGGAAAATATATTGCTGTGTGAAGCTAAAAAATCTTTTGAAAATCCTATCTAGTTTCCGATGCGCATAAAACTACCAGACTACGAGTGGATAATTTCCATAAATATTAAGTATGAACTTTGATATGTGAAAGAGACTTGTGCGTCTATGGTTTGATAAATGTTTAATCAACTCTGCTCTGTAAAAATATGCTTCAATACATGAACAGATACAGTTTTCTATTTCCAACTTTTTTTTTTTTTTTTTTTTTTTGGAGGGGGGGTCAGGTTTAATACAATGACCTCCTTCAAATCACCCATGCTCCTCAGTACTATCTCACTCCTATTGGATTATTTCCATTGCAGTTAAACGCAAATGTTTGCTTTCAACCAAAAAAAAAACCCCAAATGTTTACTCTGCTTTACCATTTACAATTAAATGCAATAGCTTTACTGAAGAATATGTATATTGAGTCTCACTAAGAACCGGTGTACCACGTACCTCATCAGCTAGCAGTGCTTTTCCTATTCCAAGATACGTAGGTCGTGTCCGCATAAGGTCTGCCCCAAAAAAACAAAAGCATAATATGTAAACAGCACCCAAGCTCAACAATTGTTTGGGAGAATAAGTTCAAAAGATAGGATAGGAGAATGACAGAACATGCTTTCTTTGCAAATTACCATTATTTGGAATTCTTCGCGAGTATGATCTTCATATTTTCATTATTTTTCTTCTATATGAGAAGCTTTCACATTTTCAATTTCAAATAATAATTTCATGACTTCACAATAACTAGTATAGATATGCATTCACTCATTAATAAGGCCTTTCATTCCTGCCCTAAAAAATGGATTTCGTCTTTATCTGTTGATCCGATAGCAATTAATAGAAGTCAGTAGATCATATGACACCAGGGTTTAAAATCAAGAACCTTGATTACTACTAATAATTCCTAGTGGATTATTAGTATAATTTTTTTTACTTTAAAGCAACTTTAAACTCAAAATAGAAGTTCTTAATAACAACTCTGTAAAGTAAAGGAACCAAAAAAAAAAAAAAAAACTGAAAGGCTATCATGCGGTAGATTTAAGTGCTAGAGAAACTAAAATATAGCAGTGTTCAGCATCCTCCAGGCGAACTACATGATAAAGTGGCCTCTGTTGCACAAAATAATCAAAAAGCAATTAGGTAATTATAGAAACCATTATTACCTAGGAGTTTTCACATGAAGCAACAGGAAGATAATGGAGATCAGTAGACAAAAGGTGCCAACAAATAAATTGGCAACTCCAAGGAAGTCATTTTTTCCACCTAGCCAGTTTGATGTTGACAGAACAAGCTTCTTCTTTCCACCAAAACTGTAAGTGTTATAGTTATTCTTTAGGTGCACTACTATAACATCATCTGCATCCAAATCCTCTTCAATTCTACCATACAACTTTCGGAAGCTGGGGAGAGCAGCAGTCCGCATCCAAACTATGAGATCTTCTTGATCACTAAGCTGAATAAGGGAATAAGAATAGCCAAGAGAGAGAAGCAGAATAACATAATAGAACTTATTAGAATCAGCACACAAGAATATATTATAAACAAATCAGTATATAAAGAAAATTTATTGAGGAAAAGAACTAGATACAAGAGATGCTTAATCCACATGCCACCCCCCACCCAAAACCCAAATTTCAACTTTAGTTTGACCTATTATAAGCTACTGAGTATTAATATTTCACGCTCATCCTCTGATGGTGCAAATGATTTCAAGCCAAAAGAAAAGGTGTTGAAAGTTTGCCTATATAATGGTTTTTTTAAAGTTTGATCTTCGATAGAACCCAATGACATTGACTGAACCATGTGACCAACCCCATTGTGAGATATGATTTGATTGTTGTTGATTTATTGATCTCCTTTGTTGGTGAAACTGATTTTAAGCGCGGACCCAAAAAAGGGGCAGCAAAATTCACTAGAAAAAGATATTAAAACCTGCACACCTCATCTCTTCCACATATCCAAGGGGAATCTCCATATAAACTTCCTCCTCCAAATCTCCATGAAAAAAGCCATTTTTAACATCAAATTGGTATAACTCTAACCCGAATATAGTAGCAAGGGATAGCAAGATTCTCATAATGTTCATCTTCGCTACAGGAGCACATGTCTCCTCATTGTCAATCGCATAAATCTGAGTGCACCACCAGACTGATCAACTGGATTAACCTTACTTTATAAAAATCTAGTGTACCATCAAACCAATATTTCAAGGTATTATATCCATTTGCATCCTATTGGTCTCTCGACAATCTCCTATATTCCATCCTTTTCCAATGCACTCATCTCCTCATTCATGGCTTGAACCTAGCTCTTATCCTTCAATGCTTTCTATACTAATGTTGGGATTCTGAAGAAATGTATGGGTCAAATGAAGCTCTAGTGCAGCAAGGACTATTTTTAGAAGAGACTAACTGAGAAATAAGGTACTTCATGCAAGACCATTTTCCTTTCCTCAGTGCAATTAGTAAGTAATCTAGGACAGGATCATAGTTATTCCAAGGTATAATAAAGTATTGATTCAGAAATATAAGAACTAATATCTCTCTTCTTCTTTTTATTTAAGAATTCAAATTTATTAGTAAGGATGAAATGGAGTACTCAGCTTATGGAATGTTGTTCTTCCATTGAAGGCAAGGACAGGAAAAGGACTCATTTTCATGAAATATGACATTAATGGAAATAAAGAAACATCACACGAAGGTTGATAGCATTTGTACCCTTTCTTATTAGGAGCATAACCTACAAATACACAGTTGACAACACGACAGTACGAGCATCAAGTATGTAACGATATTAATGATGGATATAAACAAATGCAACACAACCACACAAGGTTGTAGCTCTACATAATAGGAACATAAAGAAGAAAAATGTCATGGATGAAGAAATTGAGAGAAATTCTGGTTGGCATACTCCCTACCATTGACAAAGCACAAATGTTCAATGAATTTCCCAAATTGTGTCTGTACCATAGATAACATTAATCAAACAATTGGGATAGTTTCGATTGTCTTTCATGAGAAAAACCAGGTTATCTTAGTGCTATGATTAATAAACGAAACAAACTATTTGGAACTAGAAATAATTGAGAGGGATGCAAGACCAGGCATAAGAAAGTAAGAACACAAGATTCAACATTTTGATTGCAACCAGGACAATAAGTTGCAAGATAGTGTTTAGCAAACTCACAAACATCATAATAAAAAGACTCAATAGACTCTTTCAAAAATAGAGATGGAAACTGATAAGATTGGATCAAAAATCAAGGAAATTAAAGAACACAAGCAAGTTTTTGGCCCAGATTAATATCTGGATTTTCTGTATATTGATGAATCAATGGCTACAGTAATGGAAATTTGTAGAAAAGGAAACACAGCAATGCTGTTACAGAAAGAAAGCTCTAAAGATAGAAGCTATAGATCAGCATATTAGAGAAATGTTGAGCTCTCCAAGTCCCAATTCCAATTCCCAACTAACTCCGCTTCGCATGCCCAACTCACCATATAACCAACCTTCCTAACCAACTCAATACCTACATAACAGAATTGCACACACTTAATTACATGTGCTATCATCCAGAATATTGTCATGGTTAATTATTCCCCACTGACGTCTCCTACCATACACCTTCACATGTGTCGGATCAATACTCCCTACCTAAACACTCACCTTATCCTCAAGGTGAAGGACAACCTCCTAAAGCCCTCCCCCGAGATCCCATTGCTCGAAATGTGGGGACGGACTTACGCAAGCAGTATAAGAACTTCCATCAGGATCCCATTGCCTTTCTCCAATCCTCAGTGATTAAGGATCATCAGGCAACAACATAAGATCATCTCAGGAGATGTAAGGTTTACTTCTTGGTACGAAGAAGTTTTCCAAGCTCCACATTAATGAAATAAATGTCATGTAAATCAAAAGCTTGATTAGGACAAAGCTTATGAAATACGGCCGACACTAGTAGTTTAGCCATGACACAACTTCTCTGGATCATCATGTTTCTGACCGTTGCCATTCTCTCCAATTCCCATGCAAGTGTGGGAAATGAAAAGCTAGGATGTGTCATAAGGGGCCTGCAAGCTTGCAACATATAGCTGATATGCATTTGACCAGGTCTTCAGAAAATTTACTAGGTATTGAAACTTAATAAGATATTTTGGCCCTAAAATATTCAACAAGACTGATTATATTTGTTGAAGAGCTTTGACCATACTTCATCATGGACAATGGTTGGGAATGACAATTACACAAAGATTTAGTTAAGGATTCTACTTGAGGAGATACTCTTGTAATTGCTGAATATTGAGATAATTGTAAGTGTTTTGTCTGAATAATACTTTCTTGATTCATTGAGAGACCCAATGGGTCCTTTTTATATTGGGTACATCTAACTACCTCAACTACTTTAATAAATATACAAACACCAACTACATCAATAAATATACAACTACCAACTACATCAATAAATACTATCTAGAATATTCTACATATTCTACACTCCCCCTCAAGTTGGGAGATATATATTGATCATTCCCAACTTGCTAATCAAATTCTCAAAGGTCGGCTTAAGTAATCCTTTGGTGAAGATATTTGTCGTCTGTTCCTTGGTAGATATACATGTCAAGCATACACTACCATCTTCTAATTTCTCTTTGATAAAGTGATGATTAACTTCCACATGTTTTGTTCTGTCATGATGAACATGATTTTGAGCAATGCTGATAGCAGCCTTATTATCACAATATAATCTGATAGGTAGGGAATAAGAGATCTTCAAGTCCTCCAGAAGCCTTCATAACCAAATTCCTTCACAAATACCATGGGCTAGACCTCGAAATTCCGCTTCTGCACTGCTTCTTGCAACAACAGTTTGTTTCTTACTTCTCCAGGTCACAAGGTTTCCCCAGACATAAGTACAATATCCTGAAGTAGATCTTCGGTCCATTGCAGAGCCAGCCCAGTCTGCATCTGTATAGATTTCAATCATCCTTTTGTGCCCCTTTTTAAAGAAAATTCCTCGACCAGGGGTATTTTTGAGGTATTTGAGAATTCTATAAATAGCACTAATGTGTTTTCCCTTAGGAGAATGTATGAATTGGCTAACCATGCTCACAGCAAAAGCAATATCAGGACGAGTGTGAGACAAATAGATTAATTTCCCCACTAGTCTCTGGTACTGCTCTCTATCAACATCTTCCCCGTCCTCAACTCCCATCTTGATATTAGCTTCAATTGGAGTCTTTGTTGGCTTGCACCCAAGCATACCTGTTTCTTGCAATAAGTCTAGAATGTATTTTCTCTGAGTTAAAGAAATTCCTTCCTTACTCCGTGCAATTTCCATGCCAAGGAAATATTTGAGAGATCCAAGATCTTTTAGTTCAAACTGGTCAGCTAAACATTTTTTTAAAGAGGTTATCTGCTCGCTATCATTACCAGTGACAATTATGTCATCAACATAAACGATCAGAATAGCAATTCTTCCTTTGTCGGAGTGTTTAAAAAATAAAGTGTGATCAATCTGAGCTTGGGTGAACCCTCTTCCCTTAATAGCTTGAGTAAATTTCCCAAACCATTCTTTGGGAGATTGTTTAAGTCCATAGAGAGACTTCTGCAACTTGCACACAGAACAATCCCCTTTTTCAAAACCAGGAGGTGGATCCATGTAAACTTCCTCATGTAGATCACCATTCAAGAAGGCATTCTTAACATCTAACTGTTGCAATGGCCAATCAAGGCTGGCGGCAAGAGATAGCAGAACGCGGATAGTGTTAAGTTTGGCAACAGGAGCAAATGTCTCCTGATAATCTATCCCATGAGTCTGAGTAAATCCTTTAGCAACTAACCTGGCCTTATACCTATTGATGCTATTGTCTGCATTGAATTTTATTGTGAACACCCACTTGCAACCAACAGTCTTCTTTCCTTTAGGTAATGTCACAAACTCCCATGTTCCATTTTTTGTAAGTGCATTCATTTCTTCTAATACTGCATTCCTCCATTTTGGGTCATCAAGTGCTTCTTGGATATTTTTGGGTATTCTGGTACTATCTAACATAGTGTTGAAAGCACGAAAACCTGGAAACAACTTTTCATATGAGATATAATGGGAAATAGGATGAGCAGTGCAAGATCTAGTACCTTTCCGAAGAGCAATAGGCATATCAATGTTGGCTGTACTAGTACATTCAAGTGGGTTGCTGGAACAAGGACTCGAGTCAGGATCCTGGCAGTCTAGAGTATCTTCATGTGCTTTGCGCCTGTTGTAAAATTTTCCCCATTTACCAGGAGGATCACAAGGAGGATCATTAGATTCAGGTATAGTTGCTCCCCATGTTTCCTTCCCAATAACTCCCCCTGTTTCCAAATGCCAAGGTAAGACAACAGCACATTTGGTTTCCCAGGCTTATCTTCATCCATACCAATACCAATAGACTCCCCCTGAAGAGAAGTCGGGGAAAAAAAGGATTGTGTCTCATAAAAGGTAACATCCATGGAAACAAAAACCTTACAAAGAGAAGGTGATGAACACTTATAACCTTTTTGATTAGGGGAATATCCTATGAAGACACATCTGATGGATTTAGGGTCAAGTTTGGACCTTTGATGTGGAGGAATATGCACAAAAACCAAACAGCCAAATATTTTGGGAGGAAGAGAAGAAAAAACATTGAAAGAAGGAAAAGATTTAGTAAGGCAAGATAAAGAAGAATGAAAATGTAGTACCCGAGAAGGCATCCGATTAATAAGATAAGAGGCTGTCAAGATGGCTTCCCCCCACAAATATTTAGGGACATGCATTGTGAATAAGAGAGCTCGAGCAACTTCAATTAGATGTCTATTTTTCCTTTCAGCCACCCCATTTTGTTGAGGGGTGTTAGGACAAGAACTTTGATGAATAATTCCATGCTGGTTTAGGTAATCTCCAAGAACAGAATTAAAATATTCAGTACCATTGTCTGTTCGCAGAATTTTGATAGAGGTCTAGAATTGAGTTTGAATCATAGCATGAAAGTTTTTAAAGGTGGATGCCGCATCAGACTTATCTTTCAAGAGGTATACCCAACATACCCTTGAATGATCATCAATGAAAGTAATAAACCAACGAGCACCCGAGACATTTCTTTCATGAGCAAGTCCCCAAATATCACTATGAATCAATGTAAAGGAAGAAGATTCATGATATTTTTTAGGAGAATAAGTGGCATGAGAATACTTTGCAAGCTGACAAATATCACAAAGAAGGGAACTTGGGTTTTTATTGATGAACAAGTTCGGGAATAACTTCTGTAGATAGACAAAATTTGGGTGTCCTAATCTACGATGCCATAACAAAACATCATTACAGTCATCTGATAAACATAGAGAATGGTTCGAAAAAATCCTCCTTTCACAAGGATCCTCTTTAAAATAGTAGAGCCCTTCTTCCTTTCTAGCACTGCCAATCATCGTCCCCAAGTCCTGTTCCTGAAAGGTACAAGCATTTGCAGAGAACTTAGCAACACAATGCAACTCAGCAGTAAGTTTGCTAATTGAGATGAGGTTACAGGTAAGAGAGGGAACATGAAGGACTGAATTCAAAATAATATGCTCAGAAAGTTTAATGGATCCCTTCCCCGCAATAGTGGAGAAATTCCCATCAGCTGTTCTTATTCGTGACGGGTGATAGTAAGGGGTATAGGAGGAAAATAAGGTTACATTACCTATCATGTGATCAGAGGCCTCTGAATCAAGGATCCAACGATTACTACATTCAACATAGAATGCCATACATTTTTAAGCAACATGACTAGTTGCCTCGGCAGGTTGAGATATCAGTTTCTGAAATGGCTCATACTGGGCCTTAGAGAGGAAAACACCATCAAGGTTTGAAGGGACATGAGACACCTCCCATTTATCTTCGGAAGATACTTGATTAGCACGATTCTTGTTCTGTCCTTTTGGTTTCCAGTTAGGTGATTTTCCATGAATTTCCCAACATTTATCACAGGTGTGACCACCCTTATTGCAATGAGAACACCAACGGTCAGAACGTTTTGAGTCCCCAGAAGGACGAATAGTATTCTTTGCTGTAAGGGCAGACCCATCAGAGGACTTAGAGTCCTTATCACCCAACATTACTTTTCGGCGAAGCTCCTCCCTTCGTACTTCAGAAAAAGCAGTAGCAAGGGAAGGTAATGGGTTTTACCCCAAAATTCTTCCACGAACATCATCCAGATCAGAATTAAGGCCAGCAAGAAAAACATAGAAACGCCTTTTCTCTATATAATTTTTGAACCTTGCATTAGCTTCTAAACCTTGAAGGTATGCTTTATCATAAAGATCCAACTCTTGCCACAATGTTTTTAGAGCAAGGAAGTATTCAGTAACAGTCATCCCTCCTTGGCGTAATTATTTCACCTTGGTGTTGAGATCAAAAGCCTGAGATGCATTGCCCAGGTCAGAGAAATATTCTTTAACAGCTTCCCAAAGCATCATAACCAGGTTCACGTTCTGCTGGTTTTACCTTTTTTCCGTCAAGATACCCCATCTTCCCTTTAGCCTGGATAAACAACTTAACAGATTGACACCATTGCACATAGTTCCTACCGTTTAAACGGTGACTGGTGATCTGCATTGCTGGGTTGTCTCCAAAAGACGAAGAGTTGGGAAAGGGTGAGGTTCCAGACGAAATTCCAGAATTTTCAGCGTCCATGGCTTTCTAACAACGGGTACTCAGAAAAAAAGTTCCTCCAAATACGTTTTTGACCCTCAAAATAGGAAGAGGGTTGCTCGCCAAAGTCAATGAATGAGAGCAATCTTGGCTACAGTGACACAGTAATTGCTACAGTAATGAACAGTACTGCTACGGGTCTTCTGTGAGCTGGCTCGGAATTTTGTTCTGAACTTAATGGTGGCCTTGGTTTCGTGGTTGGAGGTGTCTAAGTAAGGATTCTGGCTTGGGCAGTGGCTAAAACGTAAAAAAAGAAATAGGAAAATGACTTAAAAATAAATCAGTAACAATAAACACCAGAATCTAAGCGCATTTCTTCTAGCCGACTTTTATTCTATTCTTTTCCCAAAGTTTGAAGCTCATTTCCATTATGTTCCCTTGGCAGAATCTCGAGCTCATGGTCATTGGATTGTATTGTAGAACATTCTCTTTTGGTTAAAAATTCAAGTATAGAAACCTTGGTGAATCGTGCTCTAACTGTTGTTTGATGATACTTTACACTTTTATCCTTAGTAGATGGATATGCAAAAGACAAGTGCTAATCAAAAGCTTTATGGTACAAGGAGAGAATTTATTTCCAAATATACTACTTCCAACCCTAACATTGCAATTTCCTTAATCAATTGAACAAGAGATGAACACCTATTTCCATGTGTATTTTCGAATAGGCATTTGACCTGAAGTTGGTCTTGTAATCTTCTCCCTAACTGTAGAAGCTCTTGCCTCAAAGTATCATGGACTTCACGTGTAGGGGTCCGTTTTTTCCTAGCTTTAGCAAATTTCACGAGATAACCTGCATCTAGCTTTATTCAGTTTGGAGCCTTAAGGTGATTATCTGGATTATCCTCAACTCTTTTCTTCTTTGATCGCTTATGCCTTGGAGTTAATTTCAATCCGAGCAGTTTATTTTCGCCACCCCCCAACTCCCATATGCATTAGGTGAAACAAAACCACTAGCCACTTGACAAACTCGTACTTGGACCTATTGCAGCCTAACTGCTCATCCTCCCCTTTGAGACCGAAATGAAGCGCTCCCTTGGATGAGCGATAAATCCTCCACCGAACAAACATGCTTTCCAACAATATCCCAAGCCACCATGGAGAGGAGAATGTGATGTCATCTCCTCTAAGGCCCACACTCTGTTGTGATTTATGTTCCTTAATGGGTTAGCTTGAGAGTCCAAATTCCTGGACAATCCACTTTAGCCTAATTTGATATCACCCATGTTTTTTAGGCCCACTTGACTCAATCAATCTTGTTGGCTCACATGGCCACTCCTTACATAAAATAGACATAGAGAAACTATTCTCTTTGAATTGGGCTAAGTGCACCATTCCAGAATAAAAAATTTGGACCGGGTCTAAAAGATAACCCAACTCTTTGTTTGCCCAAATATGATCCTTCTTCAACCTCTTACACGTTCCTAGCCGCTTCTTTTTTCATAGCTAAGTAGCGATGAACCCTCCAACCTCACAAATAAATTCAAGTCCAGAGGTTTAGGTAACGGCGATGGGTGCTCCACCTCCTCCATTGATTGTGGCTTCAACTGTTCTTGCGCCACCTTTATTGAAACATCTCCTTCATTCATGGCTTCATGAAATTCATTGATCTCTTTTACTTCCATGGTTTGTTTCCACGATTTCTTCTAGCATGTGCATCATCGAAGTTCTCCAATCTCCACCAACACCCTATAGCTTTTTATCGAATCACCACAGGTTTCCACCTTCTCTGGTAGAGATTTTTTCTACAACTCCGTCTCATATTTAAGGAATATTGGTCCTACATATCAAGAGGATTCTTGAATCTCCTCACTCCTCTTCTCATCATCCTTAACCTTCTTCTTCTTCTTCGGCGTCTCTGTTTTTGGTTTTGATAATTCCGATTTACTCTGATCTTCCAAACAAATCTCAAGTTGGTAGACCTATAAAAAAGCTTTTAAAAACATCCACCAACTTGCATTTGGATGGAGCCAACTCCAGCATATGTACCAACTTCATGCTCGACCCTTGAGTGCCTTCACCGCTTCGGACAACTTTGCAGATTCAGGAATTCCCTTCGCTTTGCAGTGTTGTTCAACACTGATAAGGCACCCATATCCTTCACTGCCCAGAAATCTGGAATCATCTTCCTCCTCTTCTTTTTTTACTTTTTTTGGGTTGTTTTCAACACTACTGGATCAGGAGCTCTGATACCAATTGATAAGATTGGATCAAAAATCAAGGAAATTAAAGAACACAAGCAAGTTTTTGGACCATATTAATATTTGGATTTTTTGTATATTGATGAATCAAAGGCTACAGTTAATGGAAATTTGTAGAAAAGGAAACTACTACACAGCAATGCTATTACAGAAAGATCGAAAGACAGAAACTATAAATCAACAGATTAGGAAGATGCTGAGCCTTCCAAGTCCCAATTCCAATTCCAATCCCAAATCATTCCCTTTCGCATGCCCAACTCACCATATAACCAACCTTCCTAACCAACTTAGACAGCTCAGCACCTACATAACAGAATTGCATACACTTAATTACGTGTGCTATCTTCCAGAATATTCCCATGACTAATTATTCCTATGTGACACCTCTTACCATACACCTTCACATGTTTCGTATCAAAAACATAGACTTAAGTAAAAGGAAGGTGTCCAAGACATTATGTTATAGCCAACTTTGAGAAGAGACTGAAGTAAAAGGAAGATGCCCAAGACATTGTGTTATAGCCAAATTTGAGAAGAAACTCTGAACTAGACTCATGACAAGAGCATACTTATTAATCTCGGATAATGGCGCATAATGGCTGACCCTCCAAACTGCTATAGCGCCATAGCTGGTAGCACTAGATCGCTATTGTGCAAAGTGTACCTAAGTGATAAACTAATTGTACTCCACAAATATAAAACTTAAAAAATGAAAATGTTACATAAAAAACAAATTTGAAGGATCTCAAACTCAAACATAAATGATAAATTGTCCATAATAAAAACAGAAAACAAAATAGTCCAATATAAAAAAAAAGTTAAACCATTTACAGATAAATTGTTCAAACAGAAAAAAAAAAAGTCCAACATAAACAGAATAAAAAACAAAACAAACATTGTAAAATAAAATAGTCAAACAGAAAGTAATAGAAAAAAAAAATATGAAGATAAAGTCATACAACAAAAACAAAAACAAAAAACCAGAAAAAACAAACAAACATATAATTATATAATACATAAATACAAAAGCGAAAATAAACAGAAAATAAATAGACAACAGAAAAAAAAAAAAAAAAAGCATTTGCTGATAAAATAAAAAGAAACAAAAAATAAATAGGAGAGGAGGACAGAACCATTTTTGAAAATAAATACTTGAAGACGATGGGAGAGGAAAAAATAAAACTGTGTTGCAACTTCAGACTTCAGAGTGGGATGTTGCAACTTCAGAGGAGGAGAGTTCTAGAAGATGTTTGGTTCTCCACTCTGATAGTTGCCTCATCGTTACTTTTTTAAAAAGGTAAAATATTGCTTTTACCTTTTACCATTTTTAAATGCAAAAACATTTAAAAAGGAAGGTAAAAAGTCAATTTTACCCCCAACCTAAGTCCTTTCTTCTTCCCCTGCAAGCCCGATGATCCAGTTCTCCGAAATCACTATAGCGCGAGATTTGCGCCGCGATTCGGCCGCAATAGCATCCACAAACAGCCGCTACACTTTGCTTGACCATCGCGATGCGGTGTGTGGCAGCCGGCTGCCACACCGCACCACAACTTTGCTATTTAGAGCGCTGCTATTCACAAGTATGGACAAGAGTACAACTACTTTTGATCAGCTTGCATATTGAGGAGATAGTATAACCCTCCGTGTTCCTTAGTAACTCCAATCGTCCTCCCCAAGATATTAAAACACACAATGAGAATAAAAAAAGGTTACCACACAAGTTTGGTCTATGGTTAGCTTTTGAATAAAAGTAACACTATTGAAAGTATGAACATGGAGCGGATTGTTGAAATATTGGGAAGAATACCACAATCTGCAACTTATCTATACGATACATTAGCTATAGTTATGTTCTACTTACCAAAAGAGGGATAATAAGTAATAACTAATATGACAAAAAATGTAAGGAATGGAATGGAAAGTGATCAATACTCAGTAGCACCAAAGTCAATACAATACTAGAGGCATTAATGGATTGAGAACATAAATTCTCACCCATCACAATCAAAGTACAACGGCCAGAATGCTAACTGAGAGGATCAATGGGAGTCCGAACTCCGCTTACCTGTACTAAGGGTTCGAACTTCAACTCCCACCTTTGGGGCTTTCCCCGTAATCTTAGGGTCTGAAGGTGGCCAAAGGTTTTCATGAAATGTTTAGGGCTTGCTATTTGGGAGGACTGGAAGGACTAGGAGAGGGAAGATATGAGTAGAAAAATCCAGGACAAGATGAATGGCGCAAACAGGGAGGAATAAACTGCAATAAATTGAAATAAAGGCAGTTGCAATACACTGAACAGATACGGTCTCAAATAGGATTTTTGAGCACAATAAGGAGCAAACAAGGAAGAATAAATTGCAATAAGGATGGCTGCTATGAGGGCTGCAATGAAGGACGGCTAGGGTCGATTTGTAGAGCCAGAGTTTCTCACATCAGGAACTCTCATACCAACTTGAATGAGAAAAAGACTGAATATCATTTCTGAATAATTCGTAGTACATGGTTTCATTGTAATATATAGAACTAGCTGAATAATTACTTTCCCAAAAAAATGACTAATCTACGGTAATGGAATATTTTACTATAATTACAAAAAATTAAACATTATGTTGTAGAGCATGCAAGACTGGTGTGTGACTATTATGATAGACGACAATAAGAAAAAAGACTCAATATATAATTCAAAAACTTAGAACTTACAGGAATACTTGCATCCAGGTTTCCGCCCCCAATCAAGGTCCCGTTCTGAAAATTAAATGGGTAAACATGCTTCCCAAATTTGTGACCGCGATCACTCTTCCATGCAATGTTCTTCCTATTGATCTTCAATTCTGATGGCCCACGACTGAACTGATATGTATCATTGAACAAACTCCAAGCTATCAACCCACAAGGTACAATTGGAAGATTATCAGAGGACTGTAAAGGTTTACAAGAACTGGTGCCATTGTATCCAAGTCCATGTAAGAGCTGCAGATCACTTCTACTTTTGACATACCTGAACAGATTTTTAAGATTTGGAGCAGTAGAGAAATAAAAGAATGTAGTTGAAGGTAAATCTGGGAACATGTATGTTTTGGATGGAAAGAAATGAACGAGGAAAAAAGAAACATAAGTTTTCAAAATTTAACAACAGGTGAGATAAAAGTTGAGGAAAATAAATCAAGAATCGCATTGGAGAAATGACAATAAGTGCAAACACAGTCTAAAAAAAAAATGATAATGGAGCAGTTAGATATTATAAAGGGAAAACCTCGGTACACAAGGCTTCTCGACTTATGAGGGTAGGATGAGAGTCGAAAACCAACTGGCCTCATAACAAAGCAAACATTTAGCTTTGCTCAATTGAATGTACTTACAGAAGCACTAACTTGGAATAAATGATTTCCCATATCGAGAGGACCGGTACATGATGCATAGATAACTCATATATTGACCAAAACACATACAAATAAATGAAAGCAGATAAATGTGAAAGAGACAGAACAAAAAGATATAAGATGAAGTTAAGCATTGACCTCATCAAAATAATACTTTTTTTATTTCTTTTGAAGACTTCATCACAGTATTGGAAAAGAATAAAATAAAGAATGCTTACCGTCGGTGGTTTTGGTAATAGTTATCAAGCTGATAGTAAATATAAATTGGTGCTCTCATTGGCTTAAGTACCTACAAACAAGTTGTAAGCACAATCAAGAGACAGTAAAAAGATCAACTTTATCGTAATTATTCAGCAAAAATATCAGTTTAGTAACCAGCCCAAAATTCTTCGTTAAGATTAAATGAGGGAGGAAAAAGTAAGTGAAGAGTGTTATGAAAGTCAAATAACAGCAGAAAAGCATGTAAGCAAATATTACACAATTAAATGTCCTTTAGAGCAATGACATAAGCCATCACCATCTATTACCAGATAAGATTTCCATGATTCATAATAAGGAGTGATTATTTATTCCTTACAATTGTCTTCACAATTTTCATATTTTCTTCCGCTTACAAATGCTTACTATAAATAGCAACCAAGTCACAAGAAGCCTATGGTTAAATTAGTATTACTTAAGCAGATAGTCTCCATTGTTTTGCTCTTGGTTTTTTTAAACCAATTTTAGGAGGATATCTATCTACTCTTATTTTATTTGTTTCTGTCCTCTGCTTCCTCTCCTCTCTCTAATATATATTTTCTTTTTCTATACAGAAAAGTCTAAAGAAGTTAACCCTGGAGTAGCGATAAAGTTGCTCCTTTATGACTGAAAAGTTACCAGTTCAAATGTGAAAAACAGCCTCTTTGCAAATATGTAAGGGTAAAGTTACGTACAAGGATTACCCCCACCTCACTCTCGCTAATTGGGGTTTAATGGAGAGTGATTTTTTATTTTTGTTTTTATCACAACAGTCTATTTCTAAATAGCAAATGAAACCACAATCTATTTCATCTAAATTTGCTTTTCCCAGGAAAAAAATTGCTAACAATAATAATTGACACAACCATAGAACATTACTAGAGAGGTTTGTGAATCCTGTTGCAACTTCCAAAGATGTTTAGAGGTAGCCAACCACTCATTTAAACAAGTAAGGAATTATGTGCCACCAATTTATTTTATTGCATATTATGAACCCTGAAGTGATAATCAATGAATGATTTAATTAATCAAAAAATGAATTATCTATCACCTTTAACAATCGTGAACAGTTTTTGGAGATTGAGTCATCTTTGATATATGCAACCTTGTTACTTCTAAATTCTTCAGGTACACAATCAATGTCGTACCTGTCCACAATTTCAACAACCTGCAAATCCATAGGACAAATAAATATTGCAGTAATCAGATATAACTGGACCAGACATTAGGGAATAACAGAGGGAAAATATGGTTTTTTTGTTGATAAGACCTCCCTTATCCCTGGATAAAAGGAAAACCCAAGATTAGGAAGAGAAAGAATGGTTACAGAGCTGCTGCCCCTCAGGAATTTGAGAACCTGGTCTCTCCCACACACTCCCAACTTTACAACTGAATAATATCTCCTATCTACCCTTTTTTTCCTTATATCATACTTTTGACCATTTAGAGAATATTCTCCAATATCCGGTAACCCCTAACTAATTTATCTAACAATATCCAATAATATTAAGTAACTCCGCCTATGTGCTTGCATGCATGGCCTATACCAGGCTTGAGAGTTGGCGTTAAGTGTAGCGAGCTAGCCATAAAAGAAAACAGCTATATTTATGAGATGAACCCTTATAATATTTCGTTGGAGCGTACCCTTCTTAGCGACACATTGAATCGGACTCCAGGTGTAGCGAAAAATGGGTTAGGGCTCTTGCCACAAGGCAGGTGTAGTGATAAATAGGCTAGGGTCCTTGTCCTAAGGCACGGCGCCACATCTTCACCCGGATTTGGTGACAAGCATGTCAGGGTCCCAACACACAGATGGGCGAGTGTGGCGGGCAAGAAATGCCCGGAGGTTAAGGATGCGATTTGGAAGCTGGAACACAAGAACCTTAACGGGTAAATTGAGAGAGTTAGCAAATATTTTTACTGGAAGGAAAGTGACTATTGTTTGCTTGCAAGACACTAAGTGGATTGGAGAAAAGGCTAATGAAGTGGAAGGTGCCGGTTTCAAGTCGTGGTACATGGGTATAAACAAGAGTAAAAAGAGTGCTGGGATTATGATCGATAAAAGCTTTAGAGATAGAGTTGTTGACGTAAAAAAAAAAGGCAACAAGATTAGTTTGGTTAAGCTTGTAGTGGATGATTTAATTTTGAATATTCTTAGTGTGTATGCCCCCTAATTTGGATTTCAATTAAACGATAAGAACCAATTTTGGGAAGATTTGGAGGAGATTTTAATGGGGATACCATGAGACGAGAAGATTTTCATAGGAGCAGATCTAAATGGACATGTTGGTAAAAGTAGTTGAGGTTTTAATAGAATTCAAGGAGGTTATGGCTATGGGACGAAAAATGAGGCAAGAGAGGATATCTTGAACATTGCATTAAGATGCTAGCGAACAATTTCTTTCGAAAAAAGGAGTCATATTTAATCTCATAACATAGCGGCCAAAATTATAACCAGATTGATTTCTTTCTCGCTAGAAAAGAAGGTAGGACCTCATATGTTGACTGTAAGGTCTACCCTGGAGAATGTGTCGCTACGCAACATAAGCTGGTAGTTTTAAAGGTTAAAATAAACAAAAAAGAGGAAGAGTGCTCAGAACCCAATGATAAGATTGTGGAAGCTAAAAAAGGAAAAACAAACAGAGTTGAAGGAAACAATGCTTCATGAAAGACTATGACTAATGCAAGAGCAAATGAAATGTGGAATGAGATGGCTATATGTATCCAAAATGTGGCAAGGGGGACATTAGGAGAAAACAAAGGGAATAGATTTCAAACAAAGGAAACGTGGTGGTGGAATGAAGAGGTGCAGGAGGCAATTAAATTGAAGAAATGTTTTAGATGTTTGCATAAAAATCCTGATAATAAGAACTTGCAAAAGTTTAGATTGGTTAGGAAAAACACTAAGAAAGCAGTGCGAGAAGCTAGAAACAAGGTTTTCTTCGATTTGTATAAAAATCTTGGGAGCAAAGGTGGTGAAAAAGTTATGTATAAACTTGCCAAAGTAAGGGAAAAGAAAAGTACAGACCTCACCCAAGTTAGATGTATCAGGAACGAAAATCAAAAACTTTTAATAAGAGATATAAAAGTAAAAGAAAGGTGAATGAACTACTTTAACAAACCTTTAACAGGGATGGCAATAAAAGTGATGTGGAATTGGAGGATGCTTATGATGATTTCAACAGAAGGTTTATGAGCAGAATCAAAGCGTATGAAGCTAATGAGGCTTTAAAGAAGATGAAAAATAGCAAAGCTTTGGGACCCAATGGGATCCCTATTAAAGTGTGGAGAGGCCTGGGGGATATGGCAATAAATTGGCTGACCAATCTTTTCAATAAGATTCTCCAAACAAACAAGATGCCTAATATATGGAGGAAGGGTATATTTGTGCCTATTTACAAAAGCAAGAGGGATATTCAGAATTGTTCCAACTATAACGACATTAAACTTATAAGTCATACTATAAAGTTGTGAGAAAGTTATTGAACAACGCTTAAAGAGAGAAACCAAGGTCTCTATAAATCAATTTGGGTTTGTGCCAGAAAGATGTACCATGGAGGCCATTTTTTTTATATGATAATTAATGGAAATATATCGAGAAAAGAATAAGGACTTACATATGGTGTTTATAGATCTTGAGAATACATATGATAGGATTCCAAGTAAGATTCTATGGTGGGTTCTTGAAAAGAAAAAAGTACCATCAAAATATGTAGAGGCAATCAAGAATGTGTATGATAGTGCTACTCTATGTGAAAAAGCTTGTAATGGAATATCAAGTTATTTACCCATCACCGTAGGTGTACACCAAGGTTCTGCTCTAAGTTCTTATCTCTTTGCCCTAGTTATGGATGAACTAACAAAAGATATTCAAGAGAAAGTGTCATGGTGTATGCTTTTTTGCATATGACATTGTGCTTATTAATAAGACCAATGGTAGTGTTAATAGAAAACTAGAATTGTGGAGAACCATGTTAAAGTCTAAAAGATTTACGTTAAGCTAGAGCAAGACTAAGTATAGGAAGTATTAGTTTTCTCTGGTAAGTGATGTATAATAAGATTTTGTGCACCTGCTTGGACAAGAAGTACTCAAGAAAAATATTAAATATTTGGGATCAATTCTGCAAAAAAGTGGAGAGATTTACGAGGATGTAAATTATAGAATCAGAGTAGGGTGGATGAAATGATGTAATGCATCAGAGTTTTTGTGTGACCGCAAAATTCCCCTTAGGTTAAAAGAAAAATTGTAGAGAACAGCAATAAAGCCTGCAATGTTATATGGAGCTGAATGTTGGCCAACACATAGGCAACATGAGCATAAAATGGGAGTAGCAGAAATGAGTATATTAAGGTGTATCTATGGACTGTGTTCATACAAGGATGGATAAGATAAGAAATGAAGTGTTAGAGATATATAAAACCATTAATATAGCATCACTGAATAACTTAAGTTTTAATGGAGTTTCTCAGCACAGATAGGTGAGCCTATCATTGCCCACCCTTCAAGACTAGTGCACTCTCATGTGAGGTGACGTGTTAGAAATATATAAAATCATTAATGTAGCCTCACCGAACAACTTAATCTTTTGGGTTAAATTGGTTCTTTACATGAAGAAATTCGACGAAAGGTAGGATTAGTACCGGTGGTTGAAAAGATGAGAGAACATAGATTAAGGTGACTTGGGCACATGATGAGAAGACCCCTAGATTCTCCCGTAAGAACAAAAATTTGTTACCAAGAGCTTGACAACAACGAGAGGAAGAGGTAGACAAAAACTTACTTGGGGGAAGGTAGTAAAATAAGACTTAATATAGTGAGATATAGATTAACGAACGATATGTCTTATGATGGCTTGAAGGAAAACTATTACCATTGTGGAGGGTTAGACCCAAATATCTTCCTATATTCCAGATGATCCTTTTTTAATCCTTTTCCCCTTTATCTTCCTTTCTTTCTTTCTTTCTTTACCTCCTTTTTTATCTTGCCCTTTCTTTACTTTCCTTCTTTTCTTTTATTTCTTTTTTCCTCTCAATCTTTCTTCTCTTTATGTATTTTCTGTTTCCTTTTAGTTATTTTTTTATTTTTACTTGCTTATTCTTTTTTTGCCTCTTATGTATCTTTATTTTCACTTTATTTTAATTTATTTTTCCTTTTTAAGTTTATTGCTATTTTTAATGGATAATATTATTTATTTTTTAAAAAAAGAAATTCTTTTTTTCTCGATCTTTGTATACTTTTCATTTGGGTTCATATGCCACCGACCCCAACTAGTTTGGGATAAATGTGTTGTTAAAGTTGATGTATCCATTAATATTAGGTAACAATATCCACCATATCTATCAATATCAATTAATATCAGGTAACTTTAGTTAATATATCTATCTATCAATTAACATCGGTAACACTATCTACTATATCCAACAATATCAATCAACCATAAATCTTTTTACTATTAACAGGCCTGGCCCAACATGATCATTGGGCTCATCCTTATTTCTCCTAAAGTACACTTTCCCGAATGGGGGCCTACTACTGACATAAACATGAGGATTTTGAAGGGAGAAAAGAAAAATTCACTGCATAACATGAAAAGAAGTAGAAATGATTTATACACTATTCGAGGCACGAAGTGTAACAAGTCCAACGGGAATGAAAATGAAACCCATCAATAGAAATGTAGCAATGACCTGCATAGAACATGGTTGAGATTTAGCATGTACATTTTATAGAGTAAGGCATCATGAAATATTCAAGTATTGTTGAAGAACTAACTGCTGCAGGTGTAAGGACAGGTTTACATGCTGGAAGGTTCTGTTGTGTAAACTGATAGAATGCTGCAAAACCTCCAAAATGGCAATCAGTACAAGTTTCATTAAGAAAAGAAAAAGGTAAGGAAAAATAAGAAATAAAAGAGTTCAATACAAAGCACTTGTCTAAAGAAGAAACATGTAAAAGAAAATCAATCTATTGGACATTTCTGACTTACTTTCTAGTCTATGTAGAGGCCAAATGTAATAACAAGCTTTATTTCTTTCCAAAACAAAGTCAATTTTCAAGTAGAAGAGAAAAATGTATATAATGCATTGAAACGGGATACATCTGCAAAATGATTCCCCATTTCTTTATGTATTAGGTCACTATAATGTATAATATAAAAGATCTGAAGTTAGGTTGCAGCATGTACGAAAGAATAATAAATATCGAATTTTTTGTATTGAAGTACAGAAACAAATGACTACAATAGAATTTTATAGAAGTGAATAAATGAAATCAATTATTCTGCCACATCTCCTACAACTGTATGTTTGCAACAATGTCAAAGCTTAAGTACAATATTCAAAACTCAGGCATTTGACTAGAGAGAACATCTAAATACAAAATTCTACATCCTTCTTTGTAACTGCTGACACCTAACCTCTATCTCTTGATAATAGTTACTAGATGTGAAATAATTTACAATATGATTCTAGTCGAGGTGACTAAAAAAGAATCATTCCACAGCATCCAATTCAATTATTCAAGTATGAACCTCCTATGATCTGAACTATCAATATGCTGCCCTACTAAGTTTCCAGTCTAACACAGGTCATATGGGGAAGAAGAAGAAGAAGAAAAGAAAGGGATTTATTCATTAATTATATGATTGCAGCATATGAACATAAAATTGTCTATCAGAAAATCCATCCATGCAGTGCCCAAACTTTTTGCATCCTAACTTAACAGAACTAGTTGAAAGTAAAATGCACAAACCACCATGTCGTATCGAGTGTCCTGGAATTTCCGGCACTCCTGCACTAACTGTTGATGAACTCCCTCCATCGTGATCCATTATCACAGCTTCCCAAGTTTCAGAGGTACCTCCACAAATGAACCTACCTAATTTGCATCAGCACTTGCATTTGCCAACACTGCATTACAGGTCAAATAGTTATCCATCAATTACCATTCTAATTTTAATAGCTTCCAGAACTTGCCTTCAGTAATTGAAAAGCAACAAAATAGTACAATTTAATCCTCAATGCTATCTGAATTCAAATTTGCCTACTTGAAAAGGCTTTAGGTCAGGGTAGAGGACAGAGCATCTCCAACCACAATAAATAATAAATGAAAGTAGCATTTTTTTCAGTCTCAATCCCGAATAAACTAAAATTGCATGACTTGAAACCCAAATCTGCATTCTATTTTCTTTTCCTAAATGCTTACAAACAATTTGCAAGAGCGCCAATGTCAATAAGCGAAAGAAAATTTCGATAACTGTTCAATTCTAAGTTTATGTAAGGAAAAAGCGAAAATAATAATAATAACGGAACTCAAATTGATGATTCTATGCTTAACAGGAACGACAACTGTTCAATACTGATGTAATTCAATTCATGTACCAAATTGAACCTCTTACTCTTATATAATACACATAACCAATTCCAAACACCGTAGATTTCTAATTTTTAACTGAACTAAATTATTAACGGAAAGGAAGATTTCACTTCAAAATCCAAATCCCAACAACCAGGAAACTAGGCATTACCTGGAATTTCGTGTAGATCTCGGAATCGATCGAAACGTAAATCGAAGAGAAATCAATGGAAGATTCGAAAATGGAAGAAATAGGTAACCCAGAAAGTGAGGAGGAAGATTCGAAAATGGAAGAAATAGGTAACCCAGAAAGTGAGGAATCAATGAGTATGAGCACAATATATCTGTATATTCTTAGCTTGTAGAGAGGGAAGCGATGGCCACGCCACAGAGAACATGAACTTTCTTTTATGCGCTCTGCCACAAAAAATACACACAATATTTTGTGGGGTCAAGCAAAAAAAAGTTCAATCACGCGAAACGAATTTCTATAACATAACATAATCATTTTTCTACTACATAATTCTCGTAAAATCATTATTTATTTTAAATTAAATAAATAATTTACTATTTTAATAATTTTAAATATTATTATTTTTCTAATTATTGATTACCTAATAAATTTAAATTGGGACGGTAATACTTATCACAAGGTCATCACCGTCAGATTAGAATTAAATCCAACGGTTCATAATTATCCTTTACAATTCTAATTTTTAATTTCTCATCCTCTATCTGTCTCTTTATCTCTCTAGATTTGAAATCTGCACATCTCTTTCTAGGTTTGGGAATCACCTTTCCCATCCCCTCTTCATCGTTACTGTACTTTGATCTTCAGCAAAAATAAATCTCCAAAACAAATAATCAATTCATATGTACGCTGAGTTAATTCTTTTCATCGTTGTTGAATAGGTTTTATAGCAATTCATTCGGTAAACATGTATCAATTCATACAGGCTTTATAGCAATTTAAAGGTTGGCGTGAGATTCGTAATTTCAATCCATTATTGTATTTTTGTTTGTATGAGGATTAAATTCACCTTAATTCTTTAAATATGTAAATAAAAGAAGTTTAATAAATAATGCTTTCGCTACTTCCGTATAACTCCGAAAATATGGAATTCATCTTCAAGATCTCTCTTAGTAACTTGAGAATCCAGGTTATCAATATAAACGCGAAACATCGTTTCAGCCTTTCACAAGAAGTCAAGAACCTACATGGAATTCAATTGATTCGTACATCCATGAAAAACTTGAAGGAATGGGAGGGGGATCAGAAACTCAAAGGGAAAAAATCCCGAAAGAGAGATGTGCAGATCGCAAACCTAGAGAGAGATGAGAGGATAAAAATTAGGAATATAAAAAGTAATTATGAACCGTTAGATTTAATTATAATCTGGCACTGATGACCTTGGTTGTAAGGGTGGTAAACTTACACCGGGGAAGTTTACCACCCTTACTACCATGGTCATCACCGCTAGATTAAAATTAAATCTAACGATTCATAATTACCTTTTATAATCCTAATTTTTATTCTCTCATCCCATCTTCGTCACTATCTAGGTTTGCTCTCTTTTGGGTTTTTTCCCTTTGAGTTTCTGATCCCCCTCCCATTCCTTCACACTTTTCACGGATATACGAATCAATGGAATTCCATGTAGGTTCTTGAATTCGTGTGAAAGGCTGAAACGATGTCTCGCGTTTATGTTGGTAACCTGGATTCTCGAGTTACTGAGAGAGATCTTGAAGATGAATTCCATGTTTTCGGAGTTATACGGAAGTAGCGAAAACATTATTTATTAAACTTCTTTTATTTACATATTTAAAGAATTAAGGTGAATTTAATCCTAATAAAAAACAAAAATACAACAATGGATTGAAATTATGAATCTCACGGAGAGAACCCAACCTTTAAATTGCTATAAAGCCTATATGAATTGATACATGTTTACCGAATGAATTGCTATAAAACCTATTCAACAACGATGAAAAGAATTAACTCAGCGTACATATGAATTGATTATTTGTTTTGGAGATTTATTTTTGCTAAAGATCAAAGTGCAGTAACGATGAAGAGCGGATGGGAGAGGTGATTCCCAAACCTAGAAAGAGATGTGCACATTTCAAATCTAGAGAGAGAAAGAGACAGATAGGGGATGAGAGAGTAAAAATTAGAATTATAAAGGATAATTATGAACCGTTAGATTTAATTCTAATCTGACGGTGATGACCTTGTGGTAAGTATAGCCGTCCCAATTTAAATTTATTAGGTAATCAATAATTAGAAAAATAATTAAAATAATAATAATATTTAAAATTATTAAAATATTAAATTATTTATTTATTTTAAAATAAATCATATAATATACCGGAAAGACAATTGTAGAGCACATAAAAGAAAGTTCATGTTCTCTCTGGCGTGGCCATCACTTCCCTCTCTACAAGCTAAGAACATACACATATATTGTGTGCATACTCATTGATTCCTCACTTTCTCGGTTACCTATTTCTTCAATTTTCGAATCTTCCATTGATTTCTCTTCGATTTACGTTTCGGTCGATTAGGATTAGGATTAGGATTACATATGAAAACATTCTAAAATTTTCTAATATTAGGATTACATCTATCAAATTACATATAAATATAACATATAACTCTCTAGGAATTAGGATTACCTGTTCTCCATTTTTGCTAACTTATATAAGGAATAAAATAATTCGGGGCAGAGGTTGGTAATCAGAAGAATATAAAAATAAAATAACCCTTTAAAGTAAGAAGAGATACCAGAGGAGAAGGAGAGTAGAGGAGAAATATTGAGAAGCGAATTGGTTTGGTTAGCCTAGTCCTTTATTTATAGTTTGAAGTTTTGGGCTCGGATATGGGTTTCGTGCATTTATTTCCTTATTCTTCATTGATGTATCTGCCTCAGATATTTACTTCATACTGACAACTCTTCTGTGATATTTGTACTAATAATTAGTTTCTTTCTATCACAAAAAACAAAAATTAATTCCCTCCTAAAATAGAGACACGAAATCGGTCAATTTTTATAAATATGTTAACTTAACTTTTGCTTTTAACAAATAGATCCTCTCTGATTTTAAGAATAATCGACAACTATATTTCTTTTTTTTTTTAAGAATCAATTCATTTAAGATAAAAATAATAATATTCTAAATAGACATAAATACGATGACATTTTCCAAAATTAAGAACAGCTATATTTCTTATTTTTTTTAAGAATCAATGCATTTAAGATAAAAAAAATAATATTCCAAATAGACATAAATACGATGACATTTTCCAAAATTAAGAGTGTCTATTACAATATTAAAAAATTAAATGTATTTTATCTATATACTTAA
Source organism: Gastrolobium villosum (assembly GCA_032173675.1). Taxonomy (NCBI): domain Eukaryota; kingdom Viridiplantae; phylum Streptophyta; class Magnoliopsida; order Fabales; family Fabaceae; genus Gastrolobium; species Gastrolobium villosum. The sequence goes on along the minus strand of JAVKPL010010587.1, from coordinate 13,996 downwards.
AAAAAATCGTGCTTTTTTTTAGAAAAAAGATGTTCCTTATCCGAAATTTAGTGCTTTTTATTGATGTATTGAATATGAAATTAATTATTTTAAGTAATAATAATAATAAATTACTTTTTGGTTGAAAAGTACAAAATTATATGAAGGATGATGTCATGATGATAAGGAACAGGTTTATTACAATACCATATTTCTTCCCCGTATTGATGGTTGAATGTTTACATAAGAAAAAGTGTTGAAATTCATTAAGTAGTAAACTATATAGGGGACGGTTATACTTACCACCGGGTAAGTTTACCATCCTTACAACCAAGGTCATCACTGCCGGATTAGAATTAAATCTAACAGTTAATAATTACTATTTATAATCCTAATTTTTGTTCTCTCATCCCCTCTTCGTCTCTCTGTAGGTTTGTGATCTGCACATCTCTCTTTTGGGGATTTTTCCCTTTATGTTTCCGATCCCACTCCCATTTCTTCAAGCTTTTCATGGATATACGAATCAATTGAATTCCATGTAGGTTCTTGACTTCTTGTGAAAGGCTGAAACTATGTCTCGCGTTTATGTTGGTAACCTGGATTCTCGAGTTACTGAGAGGGATCTTGAAGATGAATTCCATGTTTTCGGAGTTATACGGGAGTAGCGAAAACATTATTTATTAAACTTCTTTTATTTACATATTTGAAGAATTAAGGTGAATTTAATCCTCTTAAAAAAACAAAAATACAACAATGGATTGAAATTACGAATCTCAAGGAGAGCACCCAACCTTTAAATTGCTATAAAGCCTATAGGAATTTATACATGTTTACCGAATGAATTGCTATAAAATCTATTCAACAACGATGAAAAGAATTAACTCAGCGTACATATGAATTGATTATTTGTTTTGGAGATTTAATTTTGCTGAAGATCAAAGTGCAGTAACGATGAAGAGCGGAGGGGAAAGGTGATTCCCAAACCTAGAAAGAGATGTGCAGATTTCAAATCTAGAGAGAGAAATAGACAGATAGGGGATGAGAGAGTAAAAATTAGAATTATAAAGGATAATTATCAACCGTTGGATTTAATTCTAATCTGACGGTGATGACCTTGTGGTAAGTATAACTGTCCCCATTTAAATTTATTAGGTAATCAATAATTAAAAAAATAATTAAAATAATAATAATATTTAAAATTATTAAAATAGTAAATTATTTATTTAATTTAAAATAAATAATATAATATAACGGAAAGACAATTGTAGAGCGCATAAAAGAAAGTTCATGTTCTCTCTGGCGTGGCCATCACTTCCCTCCCTACAAGCTAAGAATATACACATATATTGTGCGCATACTCGTTGATTCCTCACTTTTTGGGTTACCTATTTCTTCCATTTTCGAATCTTCCATTGATTTCTCTTCGATTTACGTTTCTGTCGATTAGGATTAGGATTAAGATTACATATGAAAACATTCTAAAAATTTCTAAGGAATAGGATTACATCTATCAAATTACATATAAATATAACATATAACTCTCTAGGGATTAGGATTATCTGTTCTCCGTTTTTGCTAACTTATATAAGGAAGAGAATAATTTGGGGCAGAGGTTGGTAATCAGAAGAATATAAAAATAAAATAATCTTTTAAAGTAAGAAGAGATAGCAGAAGAGAAGGAGAGTAGAGGAGAAATATTGAGAAGCGAATTGGTTTGGTTAGCCTAGTCCTCTATTTATAGTTGAAGTTTTAGGATCGGATATGAGTTTCGTGCATTTATTTCCTTATTCTTCACTAATGTTGAAAGTAAACTGGCCTTGAAGGCCGATGCTTGTAAGGTGGAAAAACAAAAATTTTCACGTGGAAACATACATGAACACAAAGATTCATGCTTTAGGACAGCATGATGTTACCTTGTTTTGCCTGATCAGTCAGGGAGATTAATTGTCAGGTCTGAAGGGTTCAAACCCTCTAATGTTGATCCACACCACCGTTCGTCAATGATGCAAGAACACCTTCTTGCAAGCCACCAGATGATCACCACAATGAGGCTTGCTATGCGCTTAATTGGTGAATATGGAGGCTAGGTTAATGGGAAGATAATCGAGACGAAGGGAAATACATACGGTAAACAAATATGTGCAATAGGATGATCAAGTCATTAATCTGACTAGTTCTGAGGCAACAAAGCATTGCTAGTGGTCTGTGTTGTCATTAATTGGGTTGTGGGCTTGTTGGGCCCAAGCCCAGTTATGTTAGAAGCTAAGTTGGACCTAATGGGTTACACACTAATACCTTGTAGTCATGATGAACTAGCTCTAAGGGTATTGGGCCTAATAATTGTTGTTAGCTCAAGAAGCTGTTTGGAAGCCCACCTAAAAGGGTGGAGGGCGCATGGAGCTTTGTAATGGGCTTGGATAGTCCAAGACATTACTAATTAATTTAATTAGTTAAATTAATAATCAAACATTTGAATTTTGAATTTTGAATTTGAAATTTGAATTTTGGAATTTTGGAATTTGAATTTGAAATTTGCAATTTGAAATTTGAAATTGGATTTTGAAATTTATATTTTGAATTTGAAATTTGAAATTTTGAATTTTGAATTTGAATGTTTGAAAATTTGAATTCAAGTGTTTGAATTTGAATTTAAATTGGCTATGAAAAGTTGTTTCATAACAAAAGGATAAGATTGGAGGTTGTTGGCTAGATTTGATTTGCAATAACTCCACTTGACTCTCCTTGATTTTGTGCGCCACTCTCAAATAAGTTAGAAAGAAAAATTTGATTAAAATATCATCATTCTCTTAACCCTCTTGTGCGCAACATTACTTGGGTGGTTCTTCTCCTTAGGGTTTTCACAAAAACCTAGCCTACATTCCTTCATCTCATGCGCCATTCTATAGGGTAGTTCACTACACCTTTCCAAACACAATACCTAGCCTCCATATTCACCAATTAAGCGCATAGCAAGCCTCATTGTGGTGATCATCTGGTGTCTTGCAAGAAGGTGTTCTTGTATCATTGACGAACGATGGTGTGGATCAACATTAGAGGGTTTAACCTTTCAGATCTGACAATTAATCTCCCTGACTGATCAGGCAAAACAAGGTAACATCATGTTGTCCTAAAGCATGAATCTTTGTGTTCATGTATGTTTCCGCGTGAAAATTTTTGTTTTTCCACCTTACAAGCATCGGCCTTCAAGGCCATTTTACTTTCAACATTAGTGAAGAATAAGGAAATAAATGCACGAAACTCATATCCGAGCCCAAAACTTCAACTATAAATAGAGGACTAGGCTAACCAAACCAATTCGCTTCTCAATATTTCTCCTCTACTCTCCTTCTCCTATGCTATCTCTTCTTACTTTAAAAGCTTATTTTATGTTTATATTCTTCTGATTACCAACCTCTGCCCCAAATTATTCTCTTCCTAATATAAGTTAGCAAAAGCGGAGAACAGGTAATCCTAATCCCTAGAGAGTTATATGTTATATTTATATGTAATTTGATAGATGTAATCCTAATCCTTAGGAAATTTTAGGATGTTTTCATATGTAATCCTAATCCTAATCCTAATCGACCGAAACGTAAATTGAAGAGAAATCAATGGAAGATTCGAAAATGGAAGAAATAGGTAACCCAAAAAGTGAGGAATCAATGAGTATGCGCACAATATATGTGTATATTCTTAGCTTGTAGAGAGGGAAGTGATGGCCACGCTAGAGAGAACATGAACTTTCTTTTATGCTCTCTACAATTGTCTTTCCGTTATATTATATTATTTATTTTAAATTAAATAAATAATTTACTATTTTAATAATTTTTAACATTATTATTATTTTAATTATTTTTTTAATTATTGATTACCTAATAAATTAAAATGGGGATGGTTATACTTACCACCAGGTCATTACCGTCAGATTAGAATTAAATCCAACGGTTCATAATTATCCTTTACAATTCTAATTTTTACTTTCTCATCCTCTATCTGTCTCTTTCTCTCTCTAGATTTGAAATCTGCACATCTCTTTCTAGGTTTGGGAATCACCTTTCCCATCCCATCTTCATCGTTACTGCACTTTGATCTTCAGCAAAAATAAATCTCCAAAAAAAATAATCAATTCATATGTACGCTGAGTTAATTCTTTTCATCGTTGTTGAATAGGTTTTGTAGCAATTCATTCGGTAAAGATGTATCAATTCATATAGGCTTTATAGCAATTTAAAGGTTGGGTGTTGTCCGTGAGATTCGTAATTTCAATCCATTGTTGTATTTTTGTTTTTATGAGGATTAAATTCACCTTAATTCTTTAATTATGTAAATAAAAAAAGTTTAATAAATAATGCTTTCGCTACTTCCGTATAACTCCGAAAACATGGAATTCAACTTCAAAATCTCTCTCAGTAACTCGAGAATTTAGGTTACCAACATAAACGCGAGACATCGTTTCAGCTTTTCACAAGAAGTCAAGAACCTACATTGAATTCAATTGATTCGTATATCTGTGAAAAGCTTGAAGGAATGAGAGAGGGGGATCAGAAACTCAAAGGGAAAAAACCCAAAAAGAGATGTGTAGATCACAAACCTAGAGAGAGACGATGATGGGATGAGAGAATAAAAATTAGGATTATAAAGGATAATTATGAGCCTTTAGATTTAATTTTAATCTGGTGGTGATGACCTTGGTTGTAAGTGTGGTAAACTTACCCCGGTGGTAAATATAACCGTCCCTTATATAATTTACTACTTAATGAATTTCAACACCTTTTTCTTAATAAACCTATTCCTTATCATCATGACATCATCCTTCACATAATTTTGTACTTTTCAACCAGAAAGTAATTTTTTGTTATTATTATTCAAAATAATTAATTTCATATTCAATAGATCAATAAAAAAGCACTAAATTTTGGATAAGGAACATCTTTTGTTTAAATAAAAAAGCAAGATTTTTTTTAAGTAAATAGATAAAATACATTTAATTTTTTAATATTGTAATAGACACTCTTATTTTTGGAAAATGTCATCGTATTTATGTCTATTTGAAATTTTATTTTTTATCTTAAATGCATTGATTCTTTAAAAAAATAAGAAATATAGCTGTCGAGATTATTCTTAAAATCAAAGAAGATATATTTGTTAAAAGCAAAAGTTAAGATAACATATTTATAAAAATTAACTGATTCCATGTCTTGATTTTGGGAGGGAATTAATTTTTGTTTTAGTGATAGAAAGAAACTAATTATTAGTGGCAATAGCCTGTCTCTAACAAATATCACAGAAGAGTCGTCAACGAGAAGATGCACAAAATACAAACTGAACACTAATAATACGAAAATGTAGAAACCAAGGGACAAATTATTTGGTCTTTAGTGGGTTGACATTAAAGAATATCCCAACAGATGTATTCATATTTAAAGTATCCCAAATCCCAATCAAGAGGATTCTTTCATTATTGGGATGGGATAACTTCATTTTTGCCGGTTATATGGTTTATTTGATCTTTTATGTTTTTAAATTTGTCACTCATATCATTTAACCCAATGTGGTTTTAAAGTATCACGAATATCCATTGTAGTTATAAAAATACGAGAAAAGATATACTTATAACCTATTTTCGTTTATAATATCTACAATCATATTTTAACCGTTGATTTCCGTCAATCAACAATTATAATTTTTGTAAATCAAACTTATTAATTTACAATAAATGATAATCGTTGATTGACGGAAATCAACAGTTAAAATATAACTGTAAGATGTTATAAACGAAAATAGATTGTAAATATAATATTCCTCTATAAATATATCACTTAATTTCCTTATAACTTTTTACTTATATACACACACGCACACACCCATAGCAGGACACACATATATATATAATACATTTAAATTTGATTCATGATAAAAAAAATATTTATTTTTATTTTATTTTTGGATTAAATTCATTAGATGATACATATTTAAATCTTGTGATCTTATGTTTTTATCGTAAAAATAATTTTAAGTCAAATATTATTATTTTATTTGATATAGTTAATTTCTTTTAACTAATACATCTTTAATTTGTCTTGAATAATATTTTTAATTGTAAATATTTTATTTACACAACTAAAAAAATTTAAGAGATTTTGGAAATAATTTCAAAATAAATATATTTACATATTTTTTTAATTTAATCATTAATAATTAATTTTATTAAAAGCTTATTTGATAATATCATAATTATATAAAATAAAAGTTAAATAAATAAATATTTTTATATTTATCTATTAGGGTCCAAGTGTAATATCACAAAAAAATAATATTAATTTATAATATAATAAATTAATAATAAAGTCAATATCTGAAATAAATGAGGCAGATACATCAATGACGAAAAAGGAAATAAATGCACGAAACCCATATCCGAACCCAAAATTTCAATTATAAATAGGGGCCTAGCCTAACCAAACCAATTCGCTTCTCAATATTTCTCCTCTGCTATCCCTTCTTACTTTAATAGCTTATTTTATTTTTATATTCTTGTGATTACCAACCTCTGCCCCAAATTATTCTCTTCCTTCTAGAAGTTTACGAAAATGGAGATCAGGTAACCCTAATCCCTAGAGAGTTATATGTTATATTTATATGTAATTTGATAGATGTAATCCTAATTCTTATAAAATTTTATGATGTTTTCATATGTTATACGTAACCTTTACGGGACGTTTGGTAGGAAATATTTTAGAGGATTATCGAGAAATTGAATTTTTCTAAATTTTTAATTATCGGATTTTATCGTAAACTTAATCTTTTCATCATATTTATGAAAATTGAGATTCCCGGATAAAAAAAATTTCTCCTATCCCAAATGTCCCTCGATGTATTTACATTAATTTTTTTTTTTTTTACCTTCAGAAATTAAATTAACCATGTAGCTCACCACTCGTAAATACTCTCTATATGTAAGTGCATCGGTTTTATAATATAATTATAATATAATGCACCGAACGGCACTTTCCATGTCTGCCTGCAAGCATCATCGACTTCCATCCCCCACTTAAAAGCATCAGATTTTTACACAACCTTTGGCAAGGGATCTGCATTCCTCATAATTTCTTGATGCTCACTTTACTGGTTGCAATCAACTATACCAAGTCAGTCATGGATTCTGATTCCAAAGACACTTCAGGTTCAGAATGCCTGAAACCAAACACACAATTGAAAGCATCAGCAAGCAAACCAGCATCGTCGTTTTTGCCTTCCACGACTACTGAATCATCTCCTGCTGAGGGTAATATGTTGCTCTTCTCATCCTTCTGCTCACCCTGTTCCTGTTGAGCACAATGCTTCTCCAAGTTATTTGAAGAAAACCCTAGAAAGCAGCATTATCCTGAGGCCCTTTGCGGAAGCTAAATTATATTTTTTCCCCCCCCCCCCCTCTCTCTTTCCGTGCAGCGGGCGGGGCCTCAGGATAATGCTGCTTTCTAGGGTTTTATTACTGGGGTATGATTTTCACGTGCAGGTAAGGTAGTGTTGTGTTGTTTTCTTTGATTCAAGGTACCGTTTCCTTAAGGTTGTGTTGTGTTATGAGATATTGGTTGATGCATTGAACTTCAAAAAAGACAACAATCACCAAAGCGAGGTATGGAAGTTGATGCTTTAAGTGGAAAATTGTTGTGGAAAAATGTGATGCTTTAAGTGGGATGGAAGTTGATGCTTGCTTGCAGGCAGATATCTCCTTCACCGGAAATGGAAGTGCAGTTGGGTGCATTATATGCATTACAAGTGGTGAGCTACATGGTCAGAAAGATGGTGAGAATTGGAATAGCAGTTGTGAAGAAAAGATTTAAGTTTTTTTTTTTTTTTTTGTTGAAAAAAGATTAAAGCTTTTGTTGATAAAGAAATCAGTATGAATTCATTTGTAAAAGTATTGTCCTCACCAGGTTGCCGTAGGACCTTGGGGAGTTTAGCAAACCATTGTATCCAGAATCAACCAATAGCTCTTTGGCGGATATATCTGATCTTCTTTGTAAGGATGATGATGTTCCCATTAACAATAATAGTGCAGTGGACAATCCTGGATGGATAGATAATGATGGAAAAAGAGCTGTTGAAATTGATTGTGTCACTGAAAGCTTACTGTTACCTTCTCAAAGGAATAGTCGAAGAACTAGATTTGGTAGTAAGACACAAACTAAAAAGACCTCAAGAAAATGCAAGAACAAAGACAGTGTGGCACATCCAGGTGTGGTTAAGAAGATAAACTTAGAGGCTGCTAGAAAGAAAAGAAGTTGTTTCTCCAAACCAGCTCGTTCTTCTGTCTGTGGATTGCTTGGGAACATTAAACAGTCTTTTGATCAAGATAATGATCTTGGGGTCAGTGAATCCATGTGCCAAGAAGTGGGGAAGACTAGAAACAAGCGTCAAAGTGGGAAAGCGATTAAGAATGGTGCAAGTTCTAGCTCATCAAGTTCAGCACAGAAGTGTTCTGTTTCAACTAGTCGTTATCGTTTGAAGATCAAATTTGGGAAGGAAACTGATTTAAGAAGTTCAAATGTCTTGATTCCAGATGCCGCTGATGGCTTGGCTTCTGCTTCCTGCTTAGGGTCTGGTTCAGGTTCTCAGAAAGTAGCCAGCAATGCTGAAGATAAATTTTCTGAAGTTGTGGCTTTGGGCAATTTAGAATCTTTCAAAAATGACTTGGACAAGGATGGTCTTGTTCTAAATGGTCAAATTGCAAATAGCCACTTAGTAAATACTGGACTAATGGAGAAGCCAGATGGGGATGCAGAGGAACAGTGTCTTGCAGTTCCTACATCGACGGTGGTCGAGGCATTGATTGATCCAATCAATAATAAGAGTATGGATCCTGGAACTTCACCTGATTTGGAAGTTATCAGAGAAAGACATCAAGAAGATTTACATCATGCTGTTTTAGATTTGTCTAAAGGGTTCAGTTCTAATTTGGATGTTACCATCAGCAAGCGAGGGAAGAAGAAAAACAAGCTTATTTGTTCCAGTAATTGTATCACTGAAGACGGATCACAAGGTCTACCAGCTAATAATAGAGCCAAGAACTCAAAGAATCGCAAACGTAAGAAGAATTGCAGTGATGCATTTAGCTCTTTGGAATTGCCTACTTCCACTGAGATAAGCAAATCACTGAGCAGTGAAGAATTATCCATAGAATCATTGCCCCTTTATGGAGAGATTGAACTTGGACGCTCCACTAAGGCTTTGAAAGTCGAATGTCACATGGAAGTTAAGACAACTTGTAAACCATGGGTTGACCATGGAGAATCCCAGGTCTTTGAGAATTTGCTGTCTTCTTCAAGATCTTTGGGGCATAAATTACCGAAAAGTCTTAAACCTAGTAGAGTTATTAGCAAGGCTAAATCTAAAGTTTCTGACTCGTCGAACAAGAAAAAGACTACTCGTAGAAGCAAGGAGAAACTGAAAAAGCAAACTAATAAGAGTGAAGTCAAGGGAAAAGGTGTCTCTCTTAAAGTTACGAGTGAAGTGGAAGATCATCCAGTTCCAGGTATCTTTTTTATGTCAAATAGACAGAATCATATTGTGATATTCTTTTTTGCAGTTTTTATTCATCATAGTTTAGTATTATTTATTTTTAATTCATCCTTCATGGCTATCTAAATCTTACTTTCTAGTATTAATTTCTTAATCTATTGTGTTGGTTATATGGTTTATCAATTAAATATAAATAGGATTTTGTAATTTTTTTGTTGTGATCATCACTGCAGCAAATTTTGTGGGAAATCTTGAGTTGGATGCTCTTGGAAAAATTAATGCTGATGACAACAAAGTATCAGTCAATGTATCTAATTTGGACATGCTGCCTGCTGTTGGTTTGGGAGAGCAGCATTTATCACCACGTAATGCGTGGGTACGTTGTGATGATTGTCACAAGTGGCGGCGTATTCCAGCTGTGCTTGCAGATCAAATTGATGAAACTAACTGCACCTGGTATACCATTTTTCATTCATCTTACTCATTATCATTTTTCTAATTCTTGAATAGAAGCTGAAGAGGCAGAATATGATATAAGCTTGTGTTTGTATGTTAGGGTTTGTTTGGAAATAGATGTTTTTATTGACTTTGCTTGCAATTTAGAACCTCTAAAAAATACATCATTCATTATCTGAGTTTTAATTGCATTTTTTTTCATTTTATTAGTCTTGATTTATATTTGTAGTTAATTATTTCAATCCTCTTAAGTCTTTATATACAGAGGTACATTAGGCAATATCGTCCATATTATTCTCAGTTTCTTTTAATAACTTGTATCTTGTCATGGGTGATTTTCTTTTGAAGGACATGTAAGGACAGCAGTGATAAATCCTTTGATGATTGTGCTATCCATCAAGAAAAGTCAAATGCAGAGATTAATAAAGAGTTGGGATTATTGGATGCCTCTGGTGAAGAAGATGCGTATGAAGACTTCAAAGCCTATAAGGAATTGGAATATCAACTGCCATTGGGTATGTAATATTTGCTATAAAGGTTTCTTTGTTTTGTTTTGCTTTTTTTTTTTTTTTTTTTAAATGAAATATAAGGTTGAAGCTAGATTGTTTTAGGAATCTCATTTAATCTTTCTTAGTGCCTGATGTTTACATTGCTTTATGAATTGCAGTTTCCCAGGAGTCAACTTTTACCCATATTTTCACCAATGAGTTTCTGCATCGTAACCACAAAACTCAGACTATTGATGAGGTTGTGGATTGTTCTAGTTTTTTATTTGTTACATATGATTATCATATTACATTATTTGATTTAGTTGCATATTGTTTTAAGTTTACGAGTGATCATGTTGGATTAGCATTTATACACTTAATTGTGAAATCTGGTCTTGGTTTCCTTTTCTGTCTTACAGAGGGACTGAGATTTCTGATGAGCAGATGTTTCTTTCCTTCTTATGTATGTGTGCATTCTGTTTTATTCCAAGAGGATTCTTTGCCCACTTTCTTTTGAGTTTCCCTCCTTTTAATAATATTATTTTTTCCTAAAATCATTGGGAAACATAATCATGGAAGTTCATCTGAATCAGAGTGGATCAGCATGAAGAGCATATATAGCTAAATATGATTGCACTCTTTTGTACTTGCATATAGTGGATATGCGCTGCTGAGGATGGGATGAATTGTTAACCCTCTATTGTTTTCTTATATATATATGACGAGGAATTGTATGCTTTGTAGCTTTGCATAAATTATGTCCAATTGCTACATATATATGTCTTGCTCCTTTTGCTCTTACATCATTCACGATAGTTTTTATTTTACATTTTGGTTAAGATTTATATTTAATCATGATGTTTAAGCTTTCGGAATTTGTAAATTTGCACCTCAGTTTTATATCACTTCATTGTACGTCTGAACTTGTACCAGATTATGGTCTGCCATTGCAAGCCATCTCAACATGGCAAGTTGGGCTGTGGGGATGAGTGTCTAAACCGGATGCTTAACATTGAATGTGTGCAAGGAACCTGCCCATGTGGGGACCATTGTTCCAATCAGCAGGTTTATAAACTATTTTTTTCTTTTAGAAATATGTGTAACTGGTCTTTTTGTAGTAGAGCATGATTGTGGCTCAAATGTTTGATTTCAGTTCCAAAAACGCAATTATGCTAGCTTGAAGTGGTTTAAATGTGGGAAAAAGGGTTATGGACTGAAGACACTTGACAGTGTAGCTAAAGGGCAGTTTGTTATTGAATACGTTGGAGAGGTAACATGGACATTACTTTCTTCCTTTCTGTTATCCCTATACTGTTTTAACAGTTGTACATATTATTTTGTTATGAATTATGATATAACAAATATTGGCTTTTGAGGCTGAATCTCAAATTTTTGTAATCATATTTATGGTTCAGTTCTATATTTTAGCTGAAATTTTAGGGGAAGGAAGAACTAAAATCACCTTTTGCAAAGTCATAGGTGCAGTCAAGTTAGATTTGTCTTACTCTATTCTTCCCTATTACTTTCTTTTCTCCCCAAGATTTTATTTGTGGATCCTCATCCTCGTATATTTTCTTTTTGCTGCAGAAAAAATATCATCCGACTTAATGTTGTAATTGATTGACTTAATAGCAATAAGTGGGCAATGGGCCAATTTGGTTTGAGCGGACTACTACCATATGAGTCATCTAGATGAAGTAGATAGTTTGACTGACTTCTTTTTGTGCAATTGTAATTGCTCTTTAAATAGTATTGAAGGGCCACGGAAAAATATTAAGCTTTTAGCTCAATAGTAACCAAAGAATATTGAAAATAATAATAATAATAATAATAATAATAATAATAATAATAAGAATGGTGATGATGATGATGATAATAACAATAGAGGTAGCTAGGATGGGTTTTATCCGCATAGCACCACTCAACCTGATAGCCTATGCATGTAGTCTAGGGGATAAAGAATAGCTTTTGTCTAACAATCAACCCTTCTTTTTAATGAAGGGCAACAAGTATTCTAAGCAGATTGGATTCTGTATTTATTACATTATGTTATGTCTTATAGAGTTTGCAGTGCTATTCTACTTAAGGGCATTTTGTGCATGTTTAGGTGATGCACAGCTTTTGCATATCATCAACCTTTATGTACATAATATCTATTTTATGGTTCAAACAGGTGCTTGACATGCATGCTTATGAGGCACGGCAGAGAGAGTATGCTTTGAAGGGTCATAGGCATTTCTATTTTATGACCTTGAATGGCAGTGAGGTATGTGAATTTAACCCATGTCTGCGCACTAATGGAAACAACTTCATTTGTTTTTTATCAAAGAAAAAATATTTAAGTTGTTACTTTTAGTTGTCTGAGTACCTTTGTTGCCTAAAAACATACATGGATTTGTTTGCGTTTTACAGTGTTGCATAACATATCTATTTTACATCTATAGATAGCAGTTATAGTTTAGCTTTGTCGTTAATGCATCCCATATGGCATATGCAATGGAAATTCTCTCCTTCTCTTCCCTTCCTTCAAAGAAAAACAAAAAAGGGATTTAAATTATGGGAATGAGAGATTCTTTTGCATTAATCTCTGCACCTTCCAGGTGCTTGGACAATTTAGTAGAACCTAACATGTGGCCCCTATAACGTCCCACCTAGAAAGTATACAAAATTATGGAAACCCATAAATCACGTCAATTTGAAAACCGCACCTGTTAAAGGGCAACTGCTTTGACATCATATAGTTAATTGATTGTGAAATTTATCTTGTTAGCAATATAGTTGTCTTGGTATTTTGCTGTTAGTTGGACTATTCTGGTTTACCACTGCTGATGACTTGTGTAAATGATGATGACTTATTGAGACTGTATTTTGTGTTTTTTGAATTGTATATTGAAAGTTCAGATTTTTGAATTGATGAAATGACACCAATAACCAGCAAAATGTGATTTGACTAGAAGATAATTGTTTGAGTTATTGATGCCTCTAGTGTTGATTAATCTGTGATGTCAATTTGTTTTAACTTTTTGTTCCATTTGTGAGATGGAAATGAAGAGGTAGTTTTATTTTACAAAAATGGCATATTGTTTTCATTTTATTTCCTAAATAGAGTATTTTTTTTACCATTTCCTTCACAACATCTTGAAAACAAGGTGGCATTTTTGTAATTATTAATGAAAATATATCAACTACAATTGAAAACAGAAAGCAAACCAAACACCTTAATTTCCATCTAACTATTTAATCAAAAATTCAAAACAATAGACATCCCAGATTGATCAACTCTATGGGCATGAATAAGTCAAACATTTATCTTCTAGAAAACAGGAAACAAAATGAAAGCAAGGTGACATTTTTCAGATTATTAGGGAAAACATATCAACTGAACATGAAAACAGAAAACAAACGAAACACCACATAAGTTACTGATATAGTGCAAAGTAACTCATTTTATGTTGTGCCAGTATCTGGTTGCTGGACAATGTATCAAGAGTAAGACTTGGATAGTTATCACATTTAAAATTTTCCATTTCGTGTTATTCACATTGTAATTA
>JAVKPL010010586.1:0-44640 GCA_032173675.1 Gastrolobium villosum | reverse complement strand
CCCCTGGCACTCCACATAACACATAATCATGTCCTAATGTAGGCTCTAGGCCCTTCCATCATGCATTTCCCTTAAGTTTATCATCAATTACATCATTCTCAAAATAATGGCCATTTACATGCAATATGGACCATTTGTACAACATAACTCATTAAGACTTCAAGGCTATGAATGTGGCAATGGACAAGTCCCATGCTCACTCAAAATATACAGTTATCCAAGCCATGAATAATAAAACATAAACAAGACTTAGCATATGACCATGAACACTAACAAAAGCATGGAAAATGACATCATGCAATATGTTCATGACCTAAGTCTCAAAATACTAATGGTATGCTATGTGCACTCCATAAACTCCTCCAAAAAGCCATGCAATCCCATGCACCGCATGCCAATCCAACGTCCACTATACGGGCTTCTTGCCCGAAGCTCCTCCCGGCTCATAGTGACCTGAAATGTGGTCCCCCAAACACGGGGTGAGATATACGGATATATCTCAGTAAACCAATGGAGCTAGAGGCTCTCTCCACTCCATGGCTCACTAAAATGTATCAAAATGACATAATATGGCATGCAAGTAAAACAATATCACCATCCTCCTGGAGACACCCAAGAACATCCACTCATGGATTCATGTTCAAGGACTCCATCATATAACTCCCTGGACAGTCCTGGCGCCTCTCCCATGGTTGAGAAGACTCCATGGCAATACCCAACCGGAACTCCTCATGAGCCCTATCCGGCGGACGTCCCACGTTTGGATCATCCTGGCGCCGCTCCCAGAGTCGACTCCACGGCAATACCCGACTGGCATTCTCACAAGGATGAATCCAGCGGATGACCAAACTCCACTTGTCAACTGATCAGCGACCACACACAATTTTCACACAATACAAGCAATATGCATACAAGCATACAAACACATCATGTCATAACTACATCGTCCAACCACAACCTTCCTCTAGGTGTGGTGGAGCTCACTAGGGATTAAACCCAAGTTCCAAGAGTTTACCTTAATCTTTAGCAATACCGTTCCAAACGTATGCTCCAATCAACTTTCCACAATTCCAACCGTGTGAGGCACCCTACAACAATCATTAAATCCCAATTACACAAAAACTCATTTTTCATCAAAATTCCTCAAATTTTGCCTAAGTTATAAATCCATATTTTTCACCAAAAATTAACATAGCATTTCTAGCTTACAAACATGATTCTAAGGCCTTTTCATCTAATAGCATTTTTGCATTTGGGCTCTCTATCATCACACATCTAAAATCAAAGGTTTGAACACATAATCATAGATCTATGGAATCAACTACCAAAAGACCACAAATATACTTACAATGTGTAGTATGATCACCACCAAGGCTTCACTAAACCATTTGAAGCTCAAAACTCCAAGAAATCTCCAAGAACACAAATGGGTCGATTCTGAGTTTGCCAAAAACGTGGCCAAAGAGGTGGATTCAAGGCTTCTAGATGCTACCAATGGCTTTGGAAGGTTGTTTACGATAGATTTCAACACCAAAATCAAGCGATTCGGTGGAGAAACGAAGAAATGGGAAGAAAAGTGGAGAATGAGGGAAAATGGCTTCTTTTTGCTCCTGTGTGCGCGAGAGATGTGAGGAAAAGGAGAGAAAGAAGGAAAGAAAAGGAGGTGGGGCCAAGTGACTTCGGTCACACGGGTCCCACACGCGATCTAACTTTTACTCCGATAAAATTTCCGATCACAAATCCTTAATCTACATATTTTTCCGGTCCATGACATATTTTTCTTTCTCCAAAATAACGATAAAAATTTCACACCTATCGGTACACTCACAACTCAGTATTTTAACACTTAAAAATCACTATTCATCGATTTTTCTCAAATTTGCCTATTTACTCAATTTTTCGCCCTGATTCCATTTCCAACCTTACTTTTGTCATTTGAAATCTCTAACTCAATATTTAAGCCTCCTAACACACGGTTGGCAAAATTACAATTTTGCCCTTTTTGCCCCTTTTGGCCATAATACCTGGATTTTCACTAATCCATCACTTTCATTTCACATTATTACATTAAAATAAACATTTAAATACTTGAGGTGTTATATTCACCCCACCTTTTTGAAATTTTGTCCGCAAAATTAAATCATACCTGCTCACTAACTCAGGATACAGCCGGAGAATCTCGTCCTCCCGCTCCCAAGTAGCCTCCTCAGGTGTGCGGCCTTCCCACTGAATCTTCAGCATGGGAATCACTTTACTTCTTAGTCTCTTTTCACTGCGGTCCAAAACTGCAATAGGACCGATGGGAGTCTTCAAGTTCTCCCTGATTTCAATATTATCCGGCATCACCACATGTGATTCATCCGGAACATAACGTCGCAACTGCGACACATGAAAGACATCATGTAAATTAGACAACTGAGGGGGTAAGGCAAGCTGATAGGCCACCAATCCTACTCTTTTCATAATTTGATATGGCCCAATGAACCGTGGACTCAGCTTCCTCACACCCAACGCACGGCCAACACCTGTGACCGGCGACAAACGTACGAAAACATGGTCACCTTCCTCAAATTCCAGCGGTCTATGCTTATTGTCATAATAACTTTTCTGCCGATTCTGTGCCTGTTTCAACTTTTCTCTGATCATTTCAATTTGCACCGTCGTTTCCTGCACAAAATCCGGACCAAATCTTTCTTTATCGCCTACCTCAGTCCAACAAGTGGGTGTACGACACCTCCTGCCATACAATACCTCATATGGTGCCATACCCAGACTGGAATGAAAACTGTTATTATAAGAAAATTCCACCAGTGGTAAGTACTTATCCCACGCATTACCCTGTTCCAGTGTGCATGCTCTCAGCATATCCTCAAGTGTCTGTATGGTCCTCTCAGTCTGACCATCAGTCTGCGGGTGATAAGCAGTGCTCAGTCGAAGCTGAGTGCCAAAAGCCTGCTGCAAAGCTCCCCAAAATCGTGAAGTAAATTTCGGGTCCCGATCACTAACAATGCTAATCGGTATCCCATGGAGTCTAACAATCTCCTTTACATACAGTGTAGCCAACTTCTCTGTGGTGTAGTCCACTCGTACTGGTAGAAAATGTGCCGACTTCGTAAGTCGGTCCACAATAACCCAAATTGAATCATAACCAGCTTGAGTTCTCGGTAATCCAACAACAAAATCCATAGAAATACTTTCCCATTTCCATTCAGGTATATCCAGCGGCTGAAGTAATCCAGCAGGTTTCTGATGCTCTATTTTCACTTTCTGGCACACCAAGCACTTAGATACGTACTCGGCAACATCCCTTTTCATACCAGGCCACCAGAACTTAACTTTCAAATCTTGGTACATCTTTGTGGCACCTGGGTGGATAGCATATTGACCCTTATGGGCCTCAGTCATAACTTCCTCTGCAAGTTCCTTGGGCACAACAATCCTGCCCTGATATAATAGTAGTCCTTGTTCATTAACAGATATGCCACTCTGGCCTTTCAAATACTTTATACTTTCATTGCGAATCTGAGTCTCTTTAATCTTCTCGTGCAGCTCGTTCTCAATTCGAGTCAACTCCATATCACACATTCTTCCTGCAAAGAAATCCGTTATTTTCATATCACGGAATTGCTCAATCACTTCATTGTCCCACATCATCATATGAGATAAATTCACAGACTTCCTACTCAATGCATCAGCCACAACATTGGCCTTTCCTGGGTGGTATTTCAGCTCAAAATCATAATCTTTCAAGAATTCAACCCATCTACGCTGCCTCATATTCAGCTCCTTCTGATCAAATAAATATTTCAAGCTTTTATGGTCGCTAAACACAGCAAATTTCATCCCATACAGAAAATGCCTCCAAATTTTCAAGGCAAAAACAATAGCAGCCAATTCTAAGTCATGCGTCGGATAATTTTCTTCGTGCGGCCTCAACTGCCTGGACGCATATGCAATCACTTTTCCTTCCTGCATCAACACGCTCCCTAAACCTTTCTTAGAAGCATCACAATATAGCACAAACTCACCCTCCGGATCAGGTAGAGTCAACACCGGAGCAGTAGTCAATTTCTCTTTAAGTAGCAGAAAGCAGTCCTCACATTCCTGGGTCCACACAAAAGGAGTATCCTTTCGTGTCAATCGAGTCAACGGTAGAACCATTGCAGAAAACCCCTGTATAAATCGGCGATAATAGCCAGCAAGCCCCAGAAAACTTCTAATTTCAGTCACAGTCTTTGGTCTTTCCCAGTCGCTCACCGCTTCAATCTTGCTTGGATCCACTGCAACACCACTTGCAGAAATAACATGACCCAAAAATTGCACCTCAGATAACCAGAATTCACACTTAGACGGCTTAGCATATAATTTCTTGTCCTTCAATACCTGCAACACAGTCCTCAAATGGTCGACGTGCTCCTCCTTACTCTTAGAGTAGATCAAAATGTCATCAATAAAAACAATTACAAACTGGTCCAAAAACGGTTTAAAAATGCGGTTCATATAGTCCATGAACACCGCCGGGGCATTAGTAAGCCCAAAAGGAATAACTTGATACTCAAAATGTCCATATCTGGATCGGAAAGCTGTTTTAGGTACATCCTCCGGTTTAATCCGAATCTGGTGATATCCGGACCGGAGATCAATCTTCGAAAAGACACAGGCATCCCTCAACTGATCTAACAAATCATCAATACGCGGTAATGGGTACCGATTCTTAATAGTCACTTTATTCAGCTGTCGGTAGTCAGTGCACAATCTCATGCTACCATCCTTTTTCTTTACAAATATAACCGGTGCTCCCCACGGAGACACACTCGGCCTAATAAAATTCTTCGCAGACAGTTCTTCAATATGTTTCTTCAATTCAGCCAACTCAAGTGGCGACATCCGATATGGAGCCAAGGAGATCGGCCCCACACCAGGCAATAAATCAATCGAGAATTCAATCTCTCTCTCAGGTGGGAATTCCGGTATCTCATCCGGAAATACGTCCTCAAACTCATTTACAACTGGAATAACAGAAATCTCTTCCTTTTTATCACCTACCAATCCGCCCAACAAAACATAACCCAAATCTCCAGCCTTCAAGGCTTTCACAGTTTGACTTACAGACAAATACAGAGACGGACAAACAGACGGCCTCTCGTGAGATAACAACAACCTCTTCCCGCAGCAATCAATCATTGCGCAGTTCCGAGACAACCAATCCATCCCCAAAATTAAATTGACAGAGGCCAGGGGTAAGATAATTAAATCAATGGTGTAACCCCTGCCTAAATAAGTGAACTTCACATCCTCACAGATCCAAGACGATTCACTAACCTCTCCTGTAGCAGTAGTAATACGCATCGGCGGAACCATCCGTGTTACCTTTAAGTCTAAAGCCTTCGCCACATAGTCCGCCACAAATGAATGTGTCGCTCCCGAATCAAACAACACAGATAAATCAACATTAGATAGAAAAATTATACCTTTAACCAAATTCGGAGCCTTTTCGGTACGCTGTGCATTAGTAGTATAAACTCGTCCCACAGTAGGAACAACAGCAATAGGAGCAGCAGTAGTAGTAGTAGTAGCTGGCGGCAAAGCCTGCAGATTCGCAGCCTGCCCCGAAGGAGATGTACAATTTCTAGCAAAGTGGCCACTCTGACCACATCTAAAACAATTCGACGTACCAGCACCACATACACCTCTGTGGTATTTCCCACACTTCCCACATTGTGGGGTAAAATATCTGTTCGAAGCACCACCACCACCATTATTTCCACCCCTCTTGAACTGACCAGGAGGCTGCCTCACATGCAACCCCCTACCTCTATTATTAAAACCTCCTCTGTTGGTATTACCAGAAGGACCAGGTGTCCTCTTAACATCTTGCTCTTTTATAGAATCGGATTTCGGATACCTCCCATAAACAGTCTCGACCCTCTTACATTGGGTCACCAAATCAGCAAAGTTTCTCACTGCGGTATTTGACATCCTCTTAGCAATCTTCTCATTCAGCCCTCTTTGAAATTTAGCTGACAAGAATTCCGGAGTAGGTAGAGTACCTCCATAATTAGCAAACTTGACAAGTTCATTAAATCTCGCCACATAGGCATCAACAGTCATCACTCCCTGTACCAGATTATCGAATTCACCTTGCTTAGCCTCCCGAACATCGCGGGGAAAATATTCTTCATGGAATAATCCTTCAAACATTGTCCAAGTAAGGACCTCACCCTGAATAATAAATGGGCGAGACACATTGTCCCACCACTCTTGGGCGTCACCCTCCAGCATATAAACAGAATATAACAACTTCTGCGGGTCTTGGCATCTCATAACCTGAAAAATCTTGTCCATGCCCCTCAACCAAGCAGTGACCTCCTTTGGGTCCCTTGACCCCAGAAATGCGGGTGGCTTATGTTTCCTAAAAGATATGAGCCTACGCTCATCATCAGCATTATCAATAGCTTGCCCAGCAGCCCCAGTAGATTGGGCAACAGATGACGGATCAGGAACATAACTAGGATCCGTAGTAGTATGATGACTAGCCTCACCAGTGTGGTGACTAGCCCCACTCTCCCCCTGTTGAGGAGTAACAGATGGCGTCGGTGTAGGAGTCACCGTAGCCGTATGCGGAGGTGTATCTTCCCTCCTAGGACGACCTCTATCCGCCCTCAACTCAGCCATAAAGGCCTGCATCATATCCTGATTTGCTTTCATCAGGTTCTCAGTCATATTTCTATTTGCAGCCGTTTCCGCCTGCAGAGCATTCAGTGCTGCAGTGACCGGATCCGGTGGCAAATGACCTGCACCCCGTGCCCCACGGCGACCTCGTGCCCTACTCATGATATCTGTACATGTAACACAAAGGAATGAGCTGATCAGACCCACACTGAGGAATCACATATACATTAATCATAAATAGTTCACAGATAGCTATAGCACACAAGATACAACACACAACAATCAGAGTTCCCTAAACAAAACTGCTCTGATACCATAAAATGTAACAGCCCGTTGTACACCGGTATTGTTAACATTGATTATGATATTAAGCGCAGTTACAATCACAGTGATTAGATTAATTAAATTACGGGCAAATTTTTCTTTTAACATATTCCTTTTCTTTTTCATAAATACATTTTCCGTAATCAATTAAAACCACACTATAATTGTAAATGCCATTTGCGGAATCATACACTTTCTAACATCATAAATCATTCTTTTTATTCATTTCATTTAAACTCACCATCTTACTCTCATCTTTTACCAAGTTGTAGTCCTTTACGTTGTCTACGCGTGGTTTCAAACCACATATCATTTGGAGTTCTACCCATTAAGTTAAGCCCCTTCATTTTAGTCTAGAAAAACCTGAATTTTCAAAATTTACACTGTGGTAATCGATTACCAGTGGGTGGTAATCGATTACCACCTGTCAAAAATGAGGCAGTAGCCAAAATTCTTCATCCTCTGTTCTGGTAATCGATTACCAACTCTTGGTAATCGATTACCTCACATGGTAATCGATTACCAAAGGCCAGTAATCGATTACCAGTGCAGACAGTAGCTAATTTTTCGTCCCCTGTTGCATGGTAATCGATTACCATGCTTGGGTAATCGATTACTATGCAGCAAAATGACAGATTACAGCTGTTTTGAGCCCCAAAAAGGGTGTGTAATCCATCCCTAATCCCCTGGCACTCCACATAACACATAATCATGTCCTAATGTAGGCTCTAGGCCCTTCCATCATGCATTTCCCTTAAGTTTATCATCAATTACATCATTCTCAAAATAATGGCCATTTACATGCAATATGGACCATTTGTACAACATAACTCATTAAGACTTCAAGGCTATGAATGTGGCAATGGACAAGTCCCATGCTCACTCAAAATATACAGTTATCCAAGCCATGAATAATAAAACATAAACAAGACTTAGCATATGACCATGAACACTAACAAAAGCATGGAAAATGACATCATGCAATATGTTCATGACCTAAGTCTCAAAATACTAATGGTATGCTATGTGCACTCCATAAACTCCTCCAAAAAGCCATGCAATCCCATGCACCGCATGCCAATCCAACGTCCACTATACGGGCTTCTTGCCCGAAGCTCCTCCCGGCTCATAGTGACCTGAAATGTGGTCCCCCAAACACGGGGTGAGATATACGGATATATCTCAGTAAACCAATGGAGCTAGAGGCTCTCTCCACTCCATGGCTCACTAAAATGTATCAAAATGACATAATATGGCATGCAAGTAAAACAATATCACCATCCTCCTGGAGACACCCAAGAACATCCACTCATGGATTCATGTTCAAGGACTCCATCATATAACTCCCTGGACAGTCCTGGCGCCTCTCCCATGGTTGAGAAGACTCCATGGCAATACCCAACCGGAACTCCTCATGAGCCCTATCCGGCGGACGTCCCACGTTTGGATCATCCTGGCGCCGCTCCCAGAGTCGACTCCACGGCAATACCCGACTGGCATTCTCACAAGGATGAATCCAGCGGATGACCAAACTCCACTTGTCAACTGATCAGTGACCACACACAATTTCACACAATACAAGCAATATGCATACAAGCATACAAACACATCATGTCATCACTACATAATCCAACCACTACCTTCCTCTAGGTGTGGTGGAGCTCACTAGGGATTAAACCCAAGTTCCAAGAGTTTACCTTAATCTTTAGCAATACCGTTCCAAACGTATGCTCCAATCAACTTTCCACAATTCCAACCGTGTGAGGCACCCTACAACAATCATTAAATCCCAATTACACAAAAACTCATTTTTCATCAAAATTCCTCAAATTTTGCCTAAGTTATAAATCCATATTTTTCACCAAAAATTAACATAGCATTTCTAGCTTACAAACATGATTCTAAGGCCTTTTCATCTAATAGCATTTTTGCATTTGGGCTCTCTATCATCACACATCTAAAATCAAAGGTTTGAACACATAATCATAGATCTATGGAATCAACTACCAAAAGACCACAAATATACTTACAATGAGTAGTATGATCACCACCAAGGTTCCACTAAACCATTTGAAGCTCAAAACTCCAAGAAATCTTCAAGAACACTAATGGGTCGATCTGAGTTTGCCAAAAACGTGGCCAAAGAGGTGGATTCAAGGCTTCTAGATGCTACCAATGGCTTTGGAAGGTTGTTTACGATAGATTTCAACACCAAAATCAAGCGATTCGGTGGAGAAACGAAGAAATGGGAGAAAAGTGAAGAAATGTGAAAATGGCTTCCTTTCTTCTCTGTTGGTGCGCACGGTATATTATGCTCCCTTTAATTTAAGTCCTGAACTAAAACATATGTATCTTCATAATTCTGTTCACCTGTCCTCCTGCTTCTGGACATAACTTGATGGTTAAGAAGTTTTGATCTATCAAATATTTATATCTTATGGTTGAAAACTTCTTGGTTCATCCATGCAGATGATGGTTAGTATCTACATTAGTTAAATTTACTTGGTATCAGTAATATTGTAACATATTTTTTATTAACATATTATTGATGGTCCTAGAGGGCTACTGCTGCTCCTTGTGACTGGAAGGGTATGCGATCGAATCTAGGAAATAGCCTTTTTTCAACCTTAACCCTTACCGTTGTATTTCGGCGAGTCTTGTGCACCGGAATTTTTCCTTTTTTCCCTTTAACATTATTGATGGTCCTGTAGCCTTCTCATGTAGGAATAGTGTACTTCTATACCACACCGTTCAAACACTGACTACTCAATGTCACAATAATCTTGGGCAGAGTCAATTATGCATGTACATTATTATTATTATTTTTTTTAATTACTCTCACACCCTTTAAATTTTTTCTTTATTACACATATAGTAGCACTCTGTAAAAAGATTAAAAAAATTCAATGTGTCTTGGTTTCCATTAATGTCTATTATGCTATATAATCACAACGGCAAACCTTTATTCCCACTAATTTGTGTTTGATTAAATAGTTTCTCGTTTGCTATTGTGCTCGATCTTATATCTTGGATTTGCGACCCTTGCTTGACTTTCTCTACCCTTGTTTAATGGACATAATAGTTCTTCTGTAAACAAAAAAATAAAATAAATATCTTGTGGTTACTAACATTTACTAGAGGTCGATCACTGTTAAACATGAATGATTTGTGTCCTTGTTTATGACAACCAATTTTGGCTTGTGGTACGTATTCTTTCTCAAAATTTAATTTTTATATATTCATAAGATTGTGTCCGATTCATTTTTTTTTTTTTTCTCTCCCCCTTTACATGAGCTTATATGGATCTATGTATTTTTGTACATGAGTTCTGTTTTTCTGTGGTTATTGCAGATAAGTTATCTGCAGTAAGTTTAATATGACGTCATTTTGGGATAGAAATCATAGCATTTTTGTAATTTTAATTTATTTCAGGGTTATAATAGTCTTTAAATTTATAATTTTTTAAGATCTCAATACCAAAATTACGTCATTTTGGGAATAAATGCAGATAAATTATCTGCAGTAACTACATAAACATTTTTTCCTTTATATATATATATAGAAAATATAAAAAACATTAAACCCTAAAACCTCAATCGAAAGCGTCTCTCTCCAATTGGTTATATCCATGTGGAATGTGTTTGACTACTATACCTATATAAATAGTTTTAAAATGACTACAATTAAATAATTATTTATTAAAAAAATAATATTTAATTTTATTTGCCCTCCATTATGTTTCTCTTAAGTGGCAGGTGGCAGATATCACTTATATGTCTAAAGAAGAAATGATATTCCCAATTTTTAATCAGTAAAAATTGTTCAAAACTAACAAATTTATCTTACCAAAGTTATTAACTTGATATCAAAGATTTATCCTTTCAAAAATTAATTTACATAGACAAACTTCCAATAACTTGAAGCAAACCCAATTACCATTTTTTTGGTCCTCGTTAACTCTGCAGGCGATGCGATGTCAAATTCATTAAACGTGAGCATTTTGATTTGTTGCAATGAAGAAGCTCGAATTGAAGCGCCATTGCAGCTTCCTTGCTTCCAATATCAGAGACTCCGTTAACCCATCACGGAAAGAGTCACTTATCCTGAAACACTGCAAAGATGGTGCTCTTCATGAAGCCCTCTACCTTATCAACACTTCACAAACAACCCTCAAACCTGCACCAAAACCACTTCCTTCAATCACGGAACCCAAGTCCATGCCCATGTCCTCAAATCCGGTCTAGAAACCGATCGGTTCGTAGGGAACAGCTTGCTCGCTCTCTACTTCAAATTGGGTCCAAATTTCTATGAGGCTCGGAGAATGTTCGATGGCCTCTTCGTGAAGGACGTTATCTCTTGGACTTCCATGATTTCTGGGTATGTTCGTGTGGGTGAGCCTCATAATTCTCTCCAATTGTTCTTTGAAATGGTGGCTCTTGGTGTTGAGCCTAATGGGTTCACTTTGTCTTCTGTGATCAAGGCTTGTTCTGAACTTGGGGACTTGAAACTTGGTAGATGCTTTCATGGGGTGGTTATAAATCGTGGGTTTGATTCAAATGATGTTATTTTGAGTGCTTTGATTGATATGTATGGGAGGAATAACGGGGTCGAGGATGCACGCCGAGTGTTTGACGAATTGCCTGAACCGGATGCTGTGTGTTGGACCTCGGTTATTTCAGCGTTTACGTGGAATGATATGTTTAAGGAAGCTTTGGAGTTCTTTTATGTTATGCATAGGGGTCATGGGTTGGCTCCGGATGGATTTACATTTGGGACATTGTTGGCTGCTTGTGCTAATTTGAGGTGGTTGAGACAGGGAAAAGAGGTGCATGCCAAAGTTGTTACTTTAGGGATGTGTGGGAATGTGGTTGTTGAGAGTAGTCTCTTGGACATGTATGGAAAATGTGGCTCAGTTCGCCACTCTAGGATTGTTTTTGATAGGTTGGGAAATAAGAATTCAGTGTCTTGGAGTGCTATGCTTAGTGTGTACTGTCAAAATGGAGATTGTGAAACTGTGCTCAATCTTGTTAGGGAGAAGAGAGTTGCAGAAATTTACAGCTTCGGGACTATTCTTCGTGCGTGTTCGGGACTGGCTGCTGTCAGACAAGGGAAAGAGGTTCATTGCCAGTATGTAAGAAAGGGTGGTTGGAGAGATGTTATAGTAGAGTCAGCCTTGGTCGATCTGTATGCAAAATGTGGGTGCATTGATTTTGCTCGTAGATTGTTCCTGAGTATGCAGGTTAGAAATTTGATAACATGGAATTCAATGATCGGTGGATTTGCACAGAATGGAAGAGGGACAGAAGCACTATCCTTATTTGAGGATATGATCAAAGAGGGGATGAAGCCTGACTATATCACTTTTATCACTGTCCTTTTTGCTTGTAGTCATACGGGTTTGGTTGATGAAGGGAGAAAATATTTTGCTTCAATGACAAGGGAATATGGGATTAAGCCTGGGGTTGAGCATTACACTTGCATGATTGATCTTCTAGGCCGAGCTGAGCTAATAGAAGAGGCTGAAAATTTCTTAGAGAATGCAGATTGCAGATATGATCAATCACTTTGGGCAGTTCTTCTTGGAGCATGCACAAAATGTTCAGATTATATAACTGCAGAACGCATTGCAAGAAAGATGATTAAGGTGGAACCTGACTTCCATTTAAGTTACGTTCTGCTTGGTAACATTTATAGAGCAGTTGGTAGATGGAATGATGCTCTGGAGATCAGGAAGTTGATGGAAGATAGAGGGGTTAAGAAGATGCCTGGCAAGAGCTGGATTGAAAGTGAAAATCGAAAGGGTTCTCGGTTTGATTTGGTCACGGATTCGGTTCAACTCCCAATTGTTCCAATGATAAGAGCTCAAGCGAAGGAACTCAAGGAAGCATTTAATGGTTTGACTCAAGATGTTTCTTCACAAGTCAACATATCTCCCATTGGACATGGTCCAAGTCTTGAACAAACAAACTTTAATTTGATCCAAATTGTGAAAAAATCGATCCAAGATTCACCTTAATAATACAGTAATGATTTGCCCCATAATTTGGGGTAATTTTAGAGCCATTTTTTATTAATATTTTCAACCTATACACAACCGGTTAGTTTTCCCCCCTCCAATTTTGGTGCCTTATGCCGTCCAAATTTAGTGTAGACCAAGATTGTTGAATCATAATGTGTATTGTGTATTGTCTAGCTGATTTTTGTATTGTTTCGTGAATCACATCAAAATCGTAAGATATAAAAATATAATAAAAAGTAATTTTAAAATATATTAATATAATTAATATTGTATAAATTCAAATTTTAAAAATTTATTAATTTTTTATTTTAAAGACAATAAATATTTGAATATTTATTTAATTATCTTTTTTATTAACACTTTTTTAGATTATTTTTGAGTTTAAATTACAAATCAAATCTTTATATTATTTTCCTTATTAATAATAATTTTTTAATTTTTTTTGAATTTAAATCACTAATTAAATCTTTATTTCTATATTATATTAGAAATTAAAAAATTGACTTTATTTTTCGTATCGTATGATACGCGATACAATATTGTATCGTCCGGTACAATCCCTTTTCGATACATCTGTAGATATGTATCGATGTGCTTGTGAATCACATCATATCATACCATACATATCATGTATCGTACAATACTGTTAATTATGGTGCAAATCAGTTTAGAATTTTGTTTTTAGTTTCATTTTATTTAATTAGGATTATATACTAAGTGGTTGTAATTGGTTAATAGTATATTATATTTAATTACTTTTAGGGTGTCTTTATCCTTTTCTTAGGAGATTTATTTTTTATTTTGTCTGGCTTAAAGTTGAGGAAATTTGTTATTGAACATATACAAATGGTTACAATATATAGAAGACTAGTTTTTTTTTGGTAAACATATAGAAGACTAGTTGGTTTAAAGGATAAATTCAAATCATGATAAAATAAGGAAATTAATAATTACAACATTTGTCTTTTATGTTGGGGTGTATGTATCATATTCGTCAAACTTGCAACAAATATAATTTGCTAAGGAATCTCTAAGAGCTTTTGTGAAAATATCTATTGAAATTGACAAATGTTATCCAAATCTCTCGAGACTGAATCTTTTATCTGATGAAGTGACAATCAATTTTGATATGCTTTGTCGTCTAATGAAAAATCATGTTAGAACAAATGTATAATGTTGCCTGATTGTCACAAATTAGTTTCATAGCACGTCTTTCGGATTTAATTTAATAAGCTCTTAGGTTGTAGCTTCTATTGCTTAAAACTCAGACTCTGCACTTAGCATGGCTGTCACGGTTTACTTCTTACTTTTCTAAGAAATTAGATTTCCCCTAAATAGGACATAGTATCCCAAAGTAGACTGTCTATCTAAAGGAGAACATGACTAACCAGCACCCAAGTAGCTACAAACCTCAACATGACCCTTATCAAAGCATTCTGACAACATCTCAATAGAAATCACAAGGAGAATCAAGTAATAAGCTAGTCACACTAAATGCAAAAGAGGTATTTGATCTTATTATAATAAGATAATTTAACTTCTTGACCAGTTTGCAACATCCCAACTCATGAAGCAAAAAAGAAAAAAAGGGTGTAAAGTAACTTAATAAATTTACAAACCCATCTTTGCATCAATTTTGAAAGAGAAAAAGCAAAAACTGAAATTGTCAATGTGAATGTTCATTCTGAGGAGCAACCAACAAAAAATTATAAACATTAGCTCTTATAATTAAAAGAAGGCCACATCTCTAAAACAACTATGTATCCTAGGCGTCATTCATAATCATCGTAGAATCTTGTTTTTCGAAAACCTCACATTACCAAAATATAGACAGTGAAACTATCGTCTCCCGTTACTCAAAGCAACACAATGACTCAATGAGAATGTAATGTGATGGATGGTTTAAACAGTTAAACCTATTTAGTGAAGCCTTTGTACAGAAGGCAACAAAAGAAAACAAAAAGTAAAAACCATCAAAGTTGAATACCCTCCTTCATTAAACACATCAAAATTAAAAGAAGAAGAAAATTTACAGGCGGGAGAAGGAGGAGGAAGGGTTAGGGTGGAGAGCTTCTGAGATGGCAGAGGCGAATCCCTCTGTGTCTCTGAACACAAACACTACGATGGGAGCTACCTTCATTCCAATCTCTCTCTATTTTGTTTCGATCCAATGCAACTCTTGTACTACATATCTGAGTGCTATTTCAATTTTGCCTTCAAATATTAAGATTATCTCCATTCATATCTTCTCTTTTTCTTTTTTCTTTCATATCATCTCATATGGTTTTTTATAAGGGTAAGAGGTTATTTTATTTTTTACGATATATGAAATATTAAATCCTAATATATATTAAAAAATATATATTAACGTGGTTTGGGAAATCCAAAATATAATTTTATTTTCAGAAAAAAAAATATTAAAAGTTTATTATTTTTCCTATAAAAAATAATATATCTTTTTTTTTATGATTATATATTTTATGAAACTATATTATTCGATCACAATCACTTAATAGGAGGTGATTGCGTCCTATTATATTCACAATCACTTTTCCATTTGAATTTTGTATTTAATAGGAGGTGATTGCGTCCTATTAAATACAAAATGCAATCAACTACTATTAAATTCAAAACTTAATCAATTCTTATTATATTATATTCAAAATACAATATGGCTCATTTGGTGGACAGGATAGGATAAGGGTAGGATATGATATGAGGCTGATAAGGGTAGGATATGATATGGGGCTGATAAGCCCATATCATGTCCTGTGTTTGATGAGCACCTGATTAGCAATATGATAAAATTATGTAAAAGGCGAAAAGAAAAACAAAAAATAAAATATAATGCAATAAATACTAATATATTGAGTTGTGTGGGAATATATTGGGTAACGTGAGGATATATTGGGTATCCAATATTGATATCCTATCCTGTTGAATCCTAACCCAGCTCCCCCAATAGGATAAGAAATCATGTATTGGATAGGATAAAATGAGACAATAGGATAAGCTAATCATATCCTATTGACCCACCAAACAAGAGATAAAAATAGGATATGATAAGTTATCCTATCCTATCTTCCTTATCAGGTGCTCCAAACAGGCCCTTAAATTCAAAACTTAATCAATTCTTATTATATTATATTCAAAATTCAAATTCGAAATTCAATCAATTTTCTAGTTGTGTTTTAAATTTAATAGGAGCTGATTGCATTTTGTATTTAATAGGACGCAATCAGCTCCCATTAAATACAAAATTCAGATGGAAAACTATATGTGAATATTAAATACAAAACACAATCTCTTGACTGTGTCCGTTGCTTTCCTTTTTCTGCTACACACGTACCAAAAGAAAATCACAAAACGTACAACGGAGATTCTCAAGATTTTCAATTGATGCACTAACTTCAACTAGTTACAAACCTTGTCTTTCGGTGGCTATTGATAGTAAAGATAAAATATTCTTTTTATATGAAATAGAGATTGAGATTATATTTTCTTAATCTCTAGACTAATCTCGTTGGGTTCGGCATCAATTTTTTAAATGCTTTTTGAATCTAATAGGAGTTAATTACGTTTTAAATTTAATAAGAATTGTTTACGTTTTAAATTTAATAAATGCTGTTTACGTTTTAAATTTAATAATGCGATTTGAATTTAACAAATTGTGTTTTCTATTTACTAGAACGTAATCGGGTCTTATAAAATAGAAACTTCAAATGGAAATCTGATTGTCAAAATTCACATGATACTTTTTTCTCTTCACAATTTCAGACACTGGATTGAGACTTTAATATATATATATATATATATATATATATATATATATATATATAAAATTCATTCAAATTTTAGTACATGAAATCAACTCAAATTTAGTCAAAAATCATTTTAATTTAATTTTAATTTTAATTATCTGAATTGAGACTTTATCCTTATTAATTTTAGTCATTTTACTTATTTAATTAAGAGTCATTAAGTAAATTATTAAAATTTAGTAAATCACTTATTTTTAAATTATTTGTATTCCCGTTTAATTCATATTTCCTTAATGAATTTTAAATATGAAAAATTTATTTCTAAATCAACTTAAAATATATAAAATCGAAATTAATTTTAAGTGGATAAAAAAAATCAACTAATTTTCAATAAAAAAAATTAAATCAATTAATTATAGCAAAAATGAATCGTATCAATCCATTTATGTTGAGATAAAAATCAGGGGTTCTTGACCCTTCTGTCTTTCATTAATTAATTAATAACCATTTTGTTCTTTATTCAAAACTTTCTACCAATCTGCCACTATTTAATCGATTAACTTAAAGATTTAATAGATTAAATGGTCAAAACTGGAAAAAATTGTTGACTTGAAGATTTAATCGATTAAATCTTCAACTTAATCAATAAAATCTCACTCTTAATTGATTTAATCGATTAAAATTTATATTTAATCGATTAAATATCCCAAATAAGCGTGGAAGCATTGATTGAATGAGACAAACACGGTATTGGAGGTTATTTGAATTTAATGTAGCAGGAGTTAATTGCGATTTGTATTTAATAGGGAGTGATTGCGTCCTATTATATTCACAATCACTTTTCCATTTGAATTTTGTATTTAATAGGAGGTGATTGCGTCCTATTAAATACAAAATGCAATCAACTCCTATTAAATTCAAAACTTAATCAATTCCTATTATATTATATTCAAAATTCAAATTTAAAATTCAATCAATTTTCTATTTGTGTTTTAAATTTAATAGGAGCTGATTGCATTTTGTATTTAATAGGACGCAATCAGCTCCCATTAAATATAAAATTCAAATGGAAAACTATATGTGAATATTAAATATAAAACACAATCTCTTAACTGTGTCCATTGCTTTCCTTTTTCTGCTACACACGTACCAAAAGAAAATCACAAAACGTACAACAGAGATTCTCAAGATTTTCAATTGATACACTAACTTCAACTAGTTACAAACCTTGTCTTTCGGTGGCTATTGATAGTAAGGATAAAATATATTTTTTATATGAAATAGAGATTAAAATTATATTTTCTTAATCACTAGACTAACCTCGTTGGATTCGGCATCAATTTTTTATAAATGTTTTTTTATCAAGATGGAGCGCATCAATTAAGATTTTGTGATGTCGTTGTGAGTAATAAAACTAAAATAACAAAAAAAATGAGTTATTGATTTTTTTTTTCTTGTGGCCAAGATTTTGTAACGTTAAGATTTTATCAGATTAAACAATTCACCAATTATCCTATATATTAATTCACCAAACAATAACATGTCCTCTAACCTAAGATTTCAACCTAAAATAAAAAATATAAAACATATTTAAAATTTTATTAATAATTCATCAACTATCAGAGATTTTCAATTAAAATAATAACATTAACACATGGACTTTATCTTAGAGTATATATATAGATATAGATATATATATATATATATATATATATATATATATATATATATATATATATATATATATATATACTCTAAGATAAAGTGTCAAGTTCTAAAAATAAATATTATATATATATCCTCTAACCTAAGGTGTCAAGTTCTAAAAATAAATATTATTAAAATAAAAAATATAAAACATATTAAAATGACATAACTTAATGTATAAATAAGAAATTGCCGATCCCTAATAATGCATAAATAACAAAATATAAAACACTCACTTGATAAAATGAAGACATTGGTGTAGAGAGAGAGAGAAGTATGAAAATATAGAGAGAGAGAGTGAGAGAGGAGAAATATGCAATTAGAAAGAGAGAATGAGAGAGGGTGGGGAGGGGGAATTTGGGGGGAGAGAGTTTATATAGGCATCCAAGTGATCAAAACGATTATTATTATTTTTTGTCTGACCGTGGAAATTAGTTCGCTATGCTAACTTATCTTGTACCGACACGACATGCGATACGTGATACGATATGACACGACACTTCGATACGTCAATCTTAAAAAATTATGGATTTCGACACGTTAGGACACGTTTTAATATTAAATTATTTTTAAATTATATAGTATATATTTCATTTAATATTAAATAATTTAACAAAAAATAAAACAAAATTAATAATACTCATCAAAATATTATCTTTCAACTTTTCTTTTCAATCCAAAACCACATAAATAAAATTGATTAAAAGTCGAAATCCAAGGTGTTACATAAAGGGAGAAAAAAAATCTGATGTAACCAATGGCAACAACAACAAATAAATTCACTGACACCCAATACCAAAAATTGTAGCTTCTTCACAAAAGGCAAAAAGATAAACTAAAAAAATGCACCGTAAAATACGTAAAATAAGAATATCAAGAACACAATCAAACATTATAAAAGGTGGAAGCTTCAATAATACAAAAAAACAAGAACTGAGATGGAAGAGAGAGATCAGATCAGATTAGAGAGAGATTAGGGTGGAGGAGACACGGTAAGAGCGTAACATGAATGCCAACGATGGTGCTGAGATTATCTATTATTTACTTAAAATAAAAAAGGGGAAAAAATTGATATGATCATGTAGAAATTTTATTAATATAGTTTAATTTTTTTTAAAAGAATTTAAAAAATTAGGAAAATATCATTTGACACGACAATTCCTATTTTTTAGAATGTCCATGATTCCCGTATGGTAACCAAATAACCAGCACATTATTCAGAGGCTACCACGCCACGTGTTGTGCTATTGATCAGACTATATTGATATTCTGATCACCTAATTCATTATTACTAATAACTAATTAAGTAACTACCAAAAATATGCCATATTTATTTGCAAAATAGTTCAGTAGCTGCTATAATGAAATAATAGCATGACACTTTGGGAAATTTCATTGTTCTCCTGACATTTAAGTAAAAAATTTTGAAACAAAAATTTGTTTTTTTGTCAAAATGGGTCACTCTTCCCGCATAAGCGAATACGGGGATCGAATTCTCAAAATGTGACGTGGCCAACGAACCATTTCACTATTTCTCTCTTTCTCTGTCTCTCTCGGCTCCTCCCAACTCACAGATCGGACAGCAAAATCCTCGGCGCAGCATCATGAGTCTTATGTACGGTTCTTGTAGAGATGACAAAACCTCTAACCTCACTACTTGTACGTAACTAACCCAACTGGTGAATTGGGTCTCTATATTAACTAAACCTGCCTCACGTATCAAATATGTTGATTCAAACGGTACATGTCCGCTCGAAACCGATTAGGATAATGTCGTTTATAAAAAAAGAAAAAGAAAAAAAAAATAACCAGCCTCACATTTTTTCTACAACCTTCTACTTTTTTTTTTTTTTTGCTTTCTTCTAGTCTTCATTCTACTAGTGTTATATCAGTCATGGGTAATCACAACCGTTTCATTAATTTCCTCATATTCTCATTCCAATTAGTTCAAGTTGATCTGATTTTATTTTATTCTATTTTTTCCTTTCGAACTTTGCATGCTTTGGTTCAGCCAAGGTGAAGATCGGAATTAATGGTATATCATCTCATTTCTTGATTTTTTTCTTCACTGGCTACATTTTATATTTGATTATTTATTTTTAATATTGGTTTAGTTTACTCACAGGATTTGGAAGAATTGGGCGTTTGGTGGCCAGAGTGGCTCTGCAGAGGAACGACGTCGAACTCGTTGCAGTTAACGACCCCTTCATTACCACTGATTACATGGTACCGAACTCTTACCTCGTTTTTTTTTAACTGTTTCATGTGTATTCATGTTTACCAACCATGCAGAATTTTATTTATATATTTTGTGGTTCAGCCTTATATTTTAGATCTAATTCATTGGGTTTGGTTTGGGCAGACATATATGTTTAAGTACGACAGTGTTCACGGACAGTGGAAACATTTCGATGTAACAATCAAGGACTCAAACACCCTTCTCTTTGGTGACAAGCCGGTCACCGTCTTTGCACACAGGTATTGTTCATCTTCTCGATTGTTGTGCGTGTTAGACTAAGATTTATTAGAGAATTACTTGTATAAACATGGTTGGTGTATCCAAGTTGTGTGTAGTATTCGAACAAAGTGTTGATATATCATTAATGGGAAATGGTATACTTAATACCTAATTTTCTTAGTACTTGTTACTACCAATCTTAACCGTTAATTTCCGTCAATCTAACGGTTATAATTTATTGTAAATTAATAATTAATTAATAATTATGATCCCATAAATTACAACCGTTAGATTTACGGTAAATCAACGATTAAGATTTGGTAGTAACAAGTATTAAGAAAATTAGGTATTAAATATAACCTCTCCCATCATTAATTATAAAAGTTAGTGTTTATTGAATGGTAATAGTTCCAAGAATTTATGTGTTTTATTCATTCGTCTGTACTGTGTGACTCAGGAATCCAGAGGAGATCCCTTGGGCTGAGACTGGAGCTGAAATTATTGTTGAGTCCACTGGAGTTTTCACAGCTAAGGACAAGGCTGCTGCCCATTTGAAGGTTTGTATTTCTGTAGATTTGTTGATTTTTCCATTATCTAAGATTGCGTTATTCTATTATAATTGCTTTATATGATTATTAGTATTGTATGGTCTGTGTTTCGTTTGCAGCTTATTGTTTTAACTTGCCGGTACTTTTCTGGCTTTATTGTACTCAGGCATCTCATCTGACCCTATTTTTTCAAACGTGGATGTGATATCAGGACTGTGTTGTTACTTGTCACTGTGTGTTTACATGATTTGTAGCAAGGCTAATACCATGTACCACTAATTATTTTTTTGGCCTTCTGTTTGGTTGCGGGATAATTTGAGCTACTGTTTTAAGCTGCTTTCTCCCCACTACCCTCCTTGCCATCTGCATTCTTTGTTTATCTAACAGGAAATTTAGTTTTTGCAGAATGTAAGTTTGTCTCTGTGGAGTGGCTAACTGCTCCCAAACAGTTATTGGGTGTTATCTTTTTTAACCAAGTTTGGGTAGAGATCTAGTCGGCCACAATGTGGAAAGTCATACCATATAGTCTGTCAATGTTGTTTCTATTGGATGTTTTCATTGATTGGTTTTATATAATGTAGTGTGGAATGATAATGTCTTATATTTTCTTTGATACAGGGTGGTGCAAAGAAGGTCATTATTTCAGCTCCCAGTAAAGATGCTCCCATGTTTGTAATAGGTGTAAATGAGAAGGAATACAAGCCAGAGCTTGATATTATTTCTAATGCTGGCTGCACAACCAACTGCCTTGCTCCACTCGCAAAGGTTCCTAAGCTTACCGATATTTAATCCTCAAATTTTCATGCTGCTTTGACTGCGTAAGGTCTTAACTGTACCTTGTCAACTGTGTAGGTTATTAATGACAGGTTTGGCATTGTTGAGGGCCTGATGACCACCGTTCATTCCATCACTGGTGAGTCTATTGATAGTTGTTAATTTCCTGTTGAATTTCTTCTCCTATTACATGCTAAATCATTCTTTTCTTGCTGCTTTGCAAATCAGCCACCCAAAAGACTGTTGATGGGCCATCAAGCAGGAAAGACTGGAGAGGTGGAAGAGCTGCTTCATTCAACATCATTCCTAGCAATACTGGAACTGC
This sequence comes from Gastrolobium villosum, assembly GCA_032173675.1. Taxonomy (NCBI): domain Eukaryota; kingdom Viridiplantae; phylum Streptophyta; class Magnoliopsida; order Fabales; family Fabaceae; genus Gastrolobium; species Gastrolobium villosum. Next base: position 22,052 of record JAVKPL010010586.1, on the reverse strand, counting down.
TACGGTGAATATGTGACACCTTATGTGGTGTTTTCAGATTGCTAACTACTGTCAAATATTGAATTGTTTACTGTCACCATTCTCTGGATTTCTTTCTTATTGTTTCTTTGTGTGTCAAGACTGTCGGCAAAGTGCTTCCTTCTTTGAATGGAAAACTGACTGGAATGGCATTCCGTGTTCCTACCGTGGATGTCTCTGTTGTTGACCTCACAGTGAGGCTGGAGAAGCCAGCTACCTATGAGCAAATTAAAGCTGCTGTCAAGTAAGGGCAGAATGCATATATTCTCTACTTGAAATTATATTCCAGCTGTATTTTATTTGATCTAGAAGTTATCAGGGAGGATTATCATAAGATTTTAGCATTGCTCCTTCTCCTTAGGCTTGTCTTAAGTTAATATTCGCGTCTATCTCAGGGAAGAGTCCGAGGGTAACTTGAAGGGAATCCTTGGTTACACTGAGGATGACGTGGTCTCCACTGACTTTGTTGGCGATAACAGGTATTCATCATATCAGAGTATTAGAAGTTGTTGATTTTAAATGGCTGCTACTGATTGTGCCTATCCAATATTTGACTTTCTTGTGTTTTAGATATTAAACAGTAGTCATGTACCCTTACGTCGTCGTAAGGAAAGCACTCGTTTGTGCGTTAAATTAAGTCATCATCATTTAATTCATTTTTTGTTTAAATGTTCCAGGTCAAGTATTTTTGATGCCAAGGCAGGAATTGCTTTGAGTGAAACTTTTGTTAAGCTTGTCGCATGGTATGACAACGAGTGGGGCTATAGGTAATCAGCCGTTGACCTTTTATTTCATATGATTTCTTGTTGCATGGTAGCTGCATCCCTGTAGATTGCAAATCTGAGGTGTGAAATCAAACTAGATTTGCAGTTTCTTTATTATTAATTCAGTGCAAGGTCTAATCCTCGCGAAATGGGCAAGGCAGATGCATTGTTATTTATTAATTAAGCTCTCTAATCCTTGCTTTATTTGTTGTTATGTTGCAGTACACGCGTGGTTGACATGATTGTTCACATTTCTAAGTCTTAAGGTGGTGCTGCAAAGTGGCCTACATATGTTTCTTTCTTACCATGTTTTATGTCTAGCTTCAGTCAGGCTTATTGTCAATGCTCAATTGAGATGTAATAAGTCCGGTTTCCCGAACCTGTGGAGTTTCCCTGTGAGAGCATTGATCTTTTTGGTTCCCTTATGCATGGATGAATGTAGTTTTTCTGATTTTACTGATAATCGTCTTTATTAATGTGGGTAATAGACGGTTTTCGTCATTGGTCGCATAAGCGGATAAATGAGAAAATAAAATTGGAAAATCCTTTTTTTTTTTTTTTGTAAGCAATTGGAAAATCTTTTCTACTAAAAACAAAATTAAAATTGGAAAATGCTTGCATCTCAAAAAATAAAAACTCTGGTTTTCGTGCAGGATAATTTTTTTTATTTTTGTCAAAGGTAGGTAGTTTTGGGGCAGCTTGGCGTTACTGTTTTTTGAATGAATAAAAAGTATAGGGTAAGTTTGATTGAATTTTGTGTTTTTTTTTAATTTGTTTTGTAGAATAATTAATGAAATGTGTTTTTTGTGTTTTTTTTTTTTTTTTGTGTTTTCAAAGTTAAAGATTAAAATACAAAATAAAAATAACTCAGATATATTTTTAAATTTGATTTTAAAAAATAAAAAATTATCATTTTTAAAACTATTTTATAAAACAGGCTTTATTAATTATTTTCTTGAAAATAAAAAAAATTATTTTTATAAATAGTATTCGAACAGGTTCGTAGACCCAGGGTTTTTTTATTGTGTTTTGATTTTTTTATTTTTAAAATTATTCTGCAGAATAGTTAATGAAATATATATATATATATATTTTTTAAAAGTTAAAAATTAAAATATAAAATAAAATAAAATAAACTCAGATATATTTTCAAATTTGATTAAAAAAATAGTTTTACATTTTTAATTTTTTTTTCTAAATAAGCTTTATCGTATAATTTTTTATTTTTTATTTTAAAAACAAAAAAATAATTTTTAAAACAGTATTCCAACAAAATCGTTTATTTGATGTTTTTCATGGGAGTCGTTCGAATTGATAATACTGGATGCATGTATAAATTATGAGCAGGGAAATCATTATTTCATTTTACATGAGATAATTCTCTCATGTTATCTCACATAAAAATTGTGCCACCATTTTTTATTTTTTATTTTTTATTTTTTTTAATAAATGGTGGGCCACACCACATTATATGTCTATAATAGGAGATAATTATATCCTACAAGACGAGAAAATAAAATCCCTTACAAGTATTATATGTATCGTTTTGTTTGCCGAGAGATTGTACTTTCCTCTTATTTTAAAATCGTGCTTTCTTGTTGAGCGTTTGAGGGATGAAATTACATTTGACAATGGATTAGGTTAAGTTGTCTGCATGCATTGTTTTGTTGGCCGAGAAATTGTACTTTCCTTTTATTTTAAAATTATCTTTTCTTATTTTTTGAAATATTTCAATTGGTTCACAATTAATCCGATTTCGGGGTGAGTTCAGGATAAAATTGTCTTTTCTCATTAAAAAAAAATTGTCCTTTCTTGTTGAGCGTTTTAAGGATGAAATTACATTTGACATCGGATAAGGTTAAATTAATGTTATGGGTTTTATTAATGTATTGCTACATAACATAAGTGTATTTTCCTACACACAATAAAAGAGAGAGAAAGTAAAATAATGAAAGTAAAAGAAAAACATGTGGATCACACCTCTTTAATGTGTGTGTAGGAAAATAGTGTTATGTTATGAAACATAACACTAATAAAACCCTAATGTTATATGCATATATATTGTGTGTTATACAGATACTTCAAAGTTATTCACATTGCACATTTATTTATTTTTTCTTTTTTATTTATGGAACCAAGGCTTCAGCCTTTATATTTGTCTGTAAGCGAGGTCAATAATATGGGTTGTTGTCATATAAATTCCGTAGTTAATTTTTGGGACATTTGATATTTTAAAAGAGTTTGAGTTTGATGTATTAGTAATATAAAATACTCGGTACATCATTTACTGTGTTTGGATTATAGTTTTGGAAACTGATTTTTTGTATAGATATATTTATTTAAAAGGTGAAATTGAATATATATTTTTGGTTATATATGTTTCTAATTTAATATTTTTTCAATTTCATTTAAATTATGGTTTGAGATTAAAATTCTTAGAAATGTTCAATTATAATTTTGTTTGTTGATTATAAAATTCAGTTTGCATTTAACTACTTTTTCGGTGGGAAAATCACAATCTAAACATGTTTAGTAGTGGTTGAGCAAGATGTGTTTCAAAACGCATGATTAAATAACTTTAAAAGCATATCCAAAACTTTTATAATAAAGTATTTCAAATTTGAGTTGAATCACATTTTTATACCTATGCGTATTAAAATTTGAGATTTTATAATATTATGTATTTTCTCTTCTATAGGTTTTTACCTGCATAACTAGAACTGTCAAAATGGGTCAACCCGGCCCGTTAGACCCTCGCCCATGTGAGTTAGGGCCAAAAAATCCATAGGACCAAAAAGCCAATTATGGTAAAGGTCCGCTCGGGCTAAAAGCCCTATGGGTTAGGGCTAATCCGTGAGCTTTCAAAAAAATTGCATTACTTAATAACACTCAAGGCAACCATCAATCAAGCAACATAACAACACAGATCAAAACCTAAAAGCTAATAAAACACACTCAAATCAGCGAAAAGAAAGAATAAGTGTAACTCCGAAGAGTAACCAATCTGGAGAGATGAATACACAAATTCAGAACAAGGATAAACAGTTACCAACCATTTTGGTTTAGACGGGAGAATGGGTGACTCTGACTCGAGAATCCTATAATCCCATCAATTTTACCATATTGGAATTTATCTTGAGCTTCTGATTTTGCGTGAGATGAAAGAAGAAAAGGATCCGCGGAGCGTTTTCAATTTGGGGATTTATTTTTAAGAGCTACTGTTGTCACCGGATCTAGCTGTCGTGATTTGTTTCTTTTTTACTTTTTCTTTTTTGAAAACTAGATTTGTTTCTTACTTTCTTCTTTTCTTGTTATTTTTAGCTTGATTCGCGGTCTGGCCCCATCCAACCCAAGGGATGAGAGGGCCATGTGGGGTTAGGGCCAATAACAACTCAACTTTGATAGAGCCAAAAATATATGGGGCTGAAAATGGGGTTGTCCCACGGGTTGTAGCCTGTTTTGACAGATCTTGGCTGTATTGATAAAGGACAAGTAAGATTCACTGTTCGTGTGAAGTTTTAAGCAAATCAAAATCGGGTTATGATAACGTAAAAGATTTTCTTATAATAAAGTATGAGTTTAGTGTTTGTTCTTTTAAAGGATATGGAGTTATATCATTTTAAGTGAGAGAAAGACACAAGTAATGCAAATCATTGGAGAGAAAATGAGTATTTTTTTAAATTTAAATAAAAAATATTAGATTGTGTCTTCTCTATCTTAAAATGACACAATTATATATTTTTTAAAATAATAAAATATTTTTCTCATAAAGTATTTAGAGTTTAGAGTTGATTTAATTTCTCAATTATAAACCTTTTTAACACATTTTAGTGTTCTTTAAAATTTTTGCTCGAGACTGATAAACCTTTGGTTTATCTTGTTTTATAGACTAAAAGTATATGCATTATCAAGTTAAATAAGTGAAAACTAGGGTTTAGTGATGTAAAAACATGAACTTTGTGAATTATGAATTAAATAATTGATATTTTCTTATTTTGAAGGAAATTAATGTTAGAAAGAAAATACGACAAGTGGAGGGATAGCGATCACATCCCGGATGATATAAAGATATCAATTGAAGAAAATAAAGAAAATCAAGTTCTTGAAGAGGAGGCAAGCCTCCAATCTGGAGCTTAAGACCCCAAAAATACAAAAACCCACTACCTAAGAGCTCAATTTATCTTTTATGTCTTGAATAAGATTTTACGTAAACTTTCCTTTTTATCATGAATGAAGTTATCTTTTCTTAGGTAAATGCATGACAATAAGAATGTTGGTGCATGATCCGCATTTGATAATTTCATCGTAATCTTTATGATTCTAGGAAAAGACATAGGATTTTGCGCAATCTTAAGATTCTTGAACGTAATGCTTACTTTCTTGGGGAATAACCGAGTAACTAGGGTTCTTGTAAGATCGTAAAGATTTAGGGTGTCAAGGGATTGAACCCTAGTTAAATTAAAAGAATCGATTGAATTGAAATTAAGGACGATTAATATAAAGAGTGAACTCAGACGTAGTAGAGAGGTTGAGGGAAATCAAAGCCCTATCTATGTTCTTTGGGGAAGGATATTGTAACAACCAAGTTTGTGTTACTACCATGTTACTACCAGTCAATCTCACCGTTAGATCGCTTCTGTTGATCCAACGGTTATATTTATTTTCATCTTTGTATGGTCATGATTCCCCAAATTTAATATTTTATATTTATTTTCACTTTATTATGGTCATGATTTCCCATATTTAATGCTTTTACTTTAAATTTGGGGAATCATAACCATACAAAGATGGAAATAAATATAACCGTTGGATCAACAGAAGCGATCTAACGGTGAGATTGACTGGTAGTAACATGGTAGTAACACAAACTTGGTTGTTACAATATCCTTCCCCATATTCTTTTCTGTCAAGTAATTCAAATCCTTAAATTCTTGTTTTTAGTCTTGCTTTTAAATAGTTTTAATATTTTAAATTTCAAACCAATTCTTGATACAAATCCAAAATTGATTGTACAATTTAAGTCGAAGTAGTGAATTAATTTATTGAATTATAATCCTCGTGGAAACGATCACTTACTTAATACATTATATTACTTGTATGACCGGTGCACTTGCTGTGAGTCTCAACAGAGACATTTTGAGCATTGTTTTAAAACTTGGACCGGTCATCGATTCGGTCGAGGTACTGGATCAGTGGTTCACCCGGATTTCAAAATAATATATAATAAATATTAATAAATACATTATTCATATTAATAACTCATATTAATTTTGACATTTCCTCAAACAGATTATGTACAAGAAATTTGAACACCGGCATTAGTTTTAAATTAAACAAATCAGTATATCAATTAAACAAATTTGTTTTAAATTCAAAATATTACATCAAGAAGATATGGTAATTAGTCATTTGCCTGAGATTTCATGCAATTGTACCCTACATCACGGTCACTGTGCTCCTCCGACGGCGACACCGTGTTATAAACTAAAGGAAGGGTTGATCAATCACTATTGTAGCCAAAAAGATAGAAAAATAAGATATTTAACTTGATTGAACAGTAAGAAATAGTGTGTTTAAAAAGCTAAGAAATGAGTTTATCAAAAAAAAAAAAAAAAAAACTAAGGAAGGATGCTTGGAACAAGAAGCCAGTAAGAAAGTTAGGAACAAAGGATTTAGAGATATGCTGGAGAGTATGGACACACCAGAGGAGAAATCAAATGGTGTCGATTGAGCATAAAAGCCAATATAAGGAGGGGTCTGCTTGTTACTTGAGATTGCTTCGTTCTCAACAGTCATGTGGGGTGAACCATTCAAGCCATACTGGCCATTATAAGATGCCACTGAATCTGATTTGGCTTTGTCATGTTGGTTTAAAGGTTGAGGAGGTTCCACAATGATCAGGAGATGAAAAAGAAATATGTTTATAAACTATTTTGGATGGAACTATGTCAACTTATCTTGCTTCTGCTACGTAAGTAGGTGGGTCTCTAACAACCGAAAAGGTCCTGGTTTTGTACAAAACCGGCCGATCGAACCCAGTTGTACCGGGACAAAACGGTTGGATTGCATATCCGATTTGATGTGTAACTCGAACCGGCCAAGGGACCGGTTCACTGGTCATCACCGGGTTGACCTGGCCGGTTCAAGCGGAGTTTTAAAACAAGAAAAATATAAATATAATAAATAAAGCTACTTAATATATATATATATATATATATATATATATATATATATATATATTTATATATATATATATATATATATTTGTTTATTGTCCTATTGAAAAGGCTAATTGATAACATCTTTTAAGAATGATGGGCCCAAGACACAGAAGCTGAAAGATGACATCTTGGTCAAAATGTTACTTATATCAAGTAATGTTATCTTTGCCTACCACTCTAAAATATTATTAGATCAGAATCATGACTAATATTTATTTTTTCTCTCTTTTTGAGATTCTGATCTAACGATATTGGAGGGTGATAGATAGAATAACTTATCCCATGTTATAAAATCTCATTCGGTACTCAACTCGATCATTGAGATACTGATTGAATCGGTTAGTTACATGTTGAACTGGTTGAGAAATATATATATTTCTGCAGTTACTACAGATAAGTTATTTGCATTTACTCCCAAAACGACATTATTTTAGAATTGAAAGATTGAAAAATTATAATTATAAATACTATAATAAGCCTAAAATCAATTAGAATTACAAAAATACCATGATTTGTGTCCCAAAACGAAGTCGTATTGGACTTACTGCAGATAACTTATCTGCAGTGACCGCAGAAAAAGCGAACTCATACATATATATATATATATATATATATATATATATATATATATATATATATATATATATATATATATATATAGGGAAAAACATTTCTACAGCCACTTTAGATAAGGTTATCTACAGATATCCAAAAACTACGTCGTTTTAATTAATTAAGGGTGTTTATGTAATTTTAGATGAATTAACGAATGGTGTTTCTGTAGTTTTATTTATTTTTTTATAATATAAATTTTACTAAAAAGTCTTTCATTAATTCACCTAAAATTATAGAAACACCATTCATTAATCAAAACGACGTAGATTAAGGGTTGGCTGTAAAAATATATTATATATATATAAATATATATATTACAATTCATTATTAAGAAAAAAAGTATGGAGAAACGTTTCTATTTCCAAAATTAAATGTAAAAGTCATAAAAATATTTATATATATATATATATATATAGGGTTCGCTTTTTATACAGTCAGACCAAAATGATGTCGTTTTGAGGCGGAAATCAAGGTATTATTTATAATTATAATTTATTTCAGGGTTATAATAGTCTTTTTCATTTTATTTTTTTATTTTTTCAACCCAAAACGATGTCGTTTTGGGAGCGAATGTAGATAACTTATCTACATTTACTTTAGAAACATTAAAGCCATATATATATATATATATATGGCAAAAACCTAAAAAAACTAGACAAAGCTAAAAATTTAGAATAAATAAATTTATAAATTTATAAAAAGAAGTTGTTCTAAATTTATAGCTTTGTCTGGTTTTTTGAGCTTTTTGTCATATATATATCTATATATATACATATATTAAAATGAAATAATATAAATTTTTTACTAACAAAATATGAATAATAATGAAAGGAACATAATTATTATGAATTAATAGAGTAATAAAAATAAAGAGATCTAATAAAAGAAGAAGAAGAAAAGGACATATTAAAAAATAACATGCAACATAAATGTAATTCAAAAATTAATTTATATTTTTTGGAAAGAAAACAACTCATTCCATTTTCCAAGACAAACAACCCATTTCACTTTCCAAGACTATACAAATGCACTTAAGTAGAGTGCATCCTTAACAAAAAAAATTAAACGAGAAATCCATCTTAATTCCCAATCTTCCCCGTGCACTCTAACTCGTCATTCTCACACTTCCTTTCTTACTAACTATTGTCTTTTTATTTAGTGTCGTCCTCCCCCTCCTCTTTTTTTACTTCTTGTTCTTGTTCTCTACGTCTATTATCTTTCTTCTTAGTCTATAGGAGTAATGGGTGGATGATTGATTCGACTCAAGAAGGATGCAAAAGATGCTTGAAAGAAAGACTTCAATGAACTCCAAGATCTCAAGGATAGTGTTAGTTTCAGTTTCAGTTTCATCCCAAATGATGTCTTTTTTTGACAAGGTGAGTCACCGATTTCAGTAAAATCGGCTAGTTCACTCTAATTCATATCGGGTTATACTGATTCTTTTCATTTCTGATCCATTACTCTACCTGGACCAGTCACATGGCTGGTTTACCGGATTTCGATTTAAAGCGGCTAGTTCGATCCGGTTTTTATAACATTGATCTCAAAAGCTATAGAATTATATTGAAAAATGAAAAACTAATTGAAAAGTTATCAACTTAACAATAAGATTAGAGGCTTCTATCTTTAAGAGAGTGTAATAAAAGATTAAGTCTTTGCTAAAAAAATACATTCAAATTTAATATATGAGCTTTGTTTTTTTATGTTGCAGGAATGAAAAAATTTTCCTGTAACCAATATACACAAAAAAAAGATTAATAAAGAAAGTGGAGAGAGAGACTTTATTGGTAGTTTTTATTTTTTGTCTATAGTGGTTGCAAGAACTTTTTTTTCCTTCTTGTAACATAAGAAAAACAATTCCCTTAATATATAGCTATGAATGACTTATTTGATTATTTGCATTAGTCATAATCTTAAGAAGTTTGGTATGTTCTCTCTCTTTAGAATGGGAATGTTTTCATAAAATAACTTCGTAGAAATATTTTCTCAAATATGAACATATGCAATTCATGTATATAAATGTTATTAAAAAATTTAGCATACCGTGTGTGTGTTAAAATTTATAGCAATAATTATTTTAATTTAGGCTTTTTCCAATAATGTGTAGTGTTTTAAAACCCGCCCCGTCGGGTCTTGGTGAGTGGTGACTCCCGGGTCAGAGGAGATATAAAAAAAAACAATTTTCACACAAAAAGACGTTGTTTGGTGTGTAAAAAATAAAATTTGTTGATGCCTATATCTAGAACTATATCTTAAATCTAAATCATTATTCTTCTGATCTTCTCTCCCAAACCCAGACACAGTTTCCCTGACCTGGTGATCTCCTCAGCCTCTTCTTCGTCTTGGTGGTGGTTCCTCTTATCCTCTTCGATCTTCTCTCTCCCACGCCTCCGACATTTCATTATTCTTTCCCACTGTTGATTTGTCATGCCGCTACCTTTCATCCGTCATTCTCTCTTGGATAAGGGGTCTCCTTTCATATGCTATTGCATAATTATATTTCTTCGTGATTATAATTCTATTGTTTAATTTTGTGATTTGATCACTTTATATTATTTACTAAGTTACATATAATGTGTTATTGTACATAAATTGAATCTAGATGAGGATGATGTAGATGATGAACCTCATATGGCCATTGGACCCCAAAATGAAAGCAATGTTCTTAGAAATTTGGACGACAATGGTGGAGAAGGACAAGGAGGGTCTGAGTTGATATAACTTTTCATTAACTCCATTGGAATATGTATTTTATACTTTGATTAGCTTGTGTAATATTGACTTGTGAATGTAATTGGTTGGATTATGTTAAGTATATTTTGAATCTTTGATTATTAGTGGATTGATTTTTTTTAATTTTTCATATAAGAAATATATTTATATTTTTTAATATATAAAATCGGGTAACGAAGTGATCCCGTGACCCTCCGATTGACTCCTAACCCCTGACATCGGCCGAGTCGATGGCTAATCCAAGTTTTTAAACACTGTAATATGGATTAAATATCTTAACACCCTATTGAGGCTTTTTGACCAATGTAGCTCTTACTTAATAATTAATTACTAAATTGACCTTGATTATAAACTATTTCAAAAATTTAACCTTTCCAAAACCTATAACACCAATCTGCCTATGTTTGACCGTTGACCATCAAGCCTACCTGGGTAACCTACTGGTCAAAAAATTGAGAAAGGTACTGTCAATTCCAATCACTTGACGAAAACTTAACTAAGTCACAAACTTTTAAAGTTAGATATGACTTAGGGGTTTTTCATAGCAAGATCGAGCATATTGCTTTCCACACCACCCTAAACATTAGTTCAGAAGAAAGTTGTACTCCTATTGCCAATATCTTATTTTAAGTGTTAAGACATGTTGTGCTAGACCTTGCACAAGTTCTTCAACAGTGTTGAATCACTACTTTCCAGTTTTCACTACCACATCATGGCACTGGTCACACTTTCTGCCATATTTGCTGTATAGGAATTGGACCCAAGGGCTATCCTGGTTATTGATGAAACTCCAAACTATCTTTTACATAAAAGCCTCATTCTAACCTCTCAAATTAGTGATCCTCGGCCCACCATTGTTCTTAAGAAGTCAGTCTATCCCAAGAAACATAGGGTCTGTTTGATTTCAATTCTCAAAAATAGTTTTTAAGTTTTTAAAACAAAAAAGTAAATAAAAAAAACCCTGCTTGGAGAGGATTGTTTTACAAAATACTTCCCAAAACAATGATTCTTTTCAGTTTTAAAAGCCAAAAAACCAAAACAACCTCCCAATGTTCTCCAGCTGTGTTTTTGGTTTTTCTGTTTAAGCTGTGGCAATTTCGTAAATATTTGGACTCAAAACAATTACTTTATGGTGGCATTTTTGTAATTCTAAAACTCCATTAATGGCATTTTTATAAATAATTACAACTTCTTTATAACTTTAATTTAACTACACTCAAACAAGTTTTTTTGTTTTTTTCTCTCAAAATCAGTTTTTAAAATTCATATTCAAAACAGTTTTTGAAAACAAAAACTAAAAACTAAAACACTTTCAAACACACCCTATAGTCTAGCCCATTATAGTTTTTTTTTTAATAAAGTTAACAAAAATATTTGCAATTATTAAATGTGATAAAATATTCTACATAGGGATGTTAAACAAACCAGGGACCTTTGGCTCGGTTCGTGAATGCCTGAGTTTACATGTCTAAATTTGGTTGTTAGCACTAGGCTTGAACTTGTATAAAATCTTGTTTAATAAAAATGTCTCAGCCTCCAATTCAAAAGCTTGGCCTTAAAGCCTCTCAGGCTTGTCTAATATATTATTTTTTATACTAATTGTAATAACCCTATCTTTCTCCTCAATCCATTTCATCTCATTTTATTGGTTAAACAGACTTTTTGAATGATTTTATGTTATATTATGCTGTTTGGATAACATTGAATTTATGAATATTTATGGAATTACTAGTGTTGTTGATTGTATATTTTGTTTGAATAAATTTTTGTTATCTTAATTTTTTTAAACAGACTAAAACAGGCTTTTATTTTTTGTAAATAAGTCAAGTCACATGCTGATAATTATATTCATAACAGGTAACAGTTTTGGTCATGCTGACATATTTAAATGCATACTTAGTCTTTTAAGAACAAAGCTCGACTCCTCGACTCGGCCCTGTCTACCTACCTTTTTCATGCATACTTGTCAATTCATTTGCAAGAGTGCTACATCATAATCTTAACTAACTTTTCACTCTTTACCCCTTCTCTTGTGATCCAATAGTGTTGAAAATGAATAGTTAAAAAAAATAGATATAATAACTTATCTTCTACTAAATTATATAAAAAAATATTTTTAAGTTTTCGAACTTCTTTACAAAAATTTAAAACTTCTAAACAAGATATTTTGAAGGGAAAAAATATTTACATTTTTATTTTTTTGTATTTATCTTTTAATTTTAAATAATTAAATTATAATTTAAAAAAAATTAATATCAATTTAAAATCTATTGTCTACCCTCCAGATTCATCATAAATAATTTTTTTAATAATTTCACAAAAAAAAAAAATATATTTGATAAAATTTTATCCACTTATGGATAACTATTAAATCTTGTTACACAAAAGTAGGAGATTCTAAAAACTGAATTAAGAATCCGTAAGCCTTGTCTTCGTCTGCCACAAGAACACTGAGGGAAAAAAAAATAATGGAAGAAAACAACACCAGTGCAAAGCAAGAAAAGAACATCAGTGATTGGCTTCCCATCACTAAATCTAGGAATGCAAAATGGTGGTATTCAACTTTTCACAATGTCACTGCTGTGGTTGGAGCTGGAGTTCTGGGTTTCCCCTACGCTATGTCTGAACTTGGATGGTTTGTTCAACTCCCTCCTCCCTTTCAATTCATTAGATCTTGCAAACACACACACACATATATGATATATCATAGTTTATTATTTTGTGTTTGATATGGTATATGGAGTTAGAAAGGGGCGAACCGGATCAGTGGTAAAGCTATTCTTTAATGACCAAAAAGTTATTGGTTCGAATTCAGGAAACAGCCTCTTTGTAATGATGCAAGTGTGAGGTTGTGTATAAGGATGGACTCCACCCCACACTCGCTAGTCGGGTTTAATGAGGAGTGGTTTTTTTTTTTTGATTGTATATGGAGTTAACGTGACATTCTTTGTCATGCATGGCAGGGGTCCAGGAATCACACTTTTGATCCTTTCATGGATTTGCACATTCTACACGGCATGGCAAATGATTGAAATGCATGAGGCCGTGCCGGGAAAGAGGTTCGACAGGTATCATGAATTGGGGCAGCATGCATTTGGTGAAAAGCTTGGACTTTGGATTGTGGTGCCTCAACAACTAATGGTCGAAGTTGGTGTTAATATAGTTTACATGATCACTGGTGGAAAATCTATGAAGAAGATTCATGAGATTCTTTGTCATGATTGTAAGCCCATAAGAACAACCTACTTCATCATGATGTTTGCTTGTGTTCAATTCGTTCTCTCCCATCTCCCTAGTTTCAACTCCATCGTTGGTGTTTCTTTGGCTGCTGCTGTTATGTCCTTGAGGTACGGTATTGATTATAGTACTTTTATTGATCATCCATGTTAAATTATGAGATGCATAAAGAGAGAAACTTTTTTATTAAAAGATAAAATAAAAACTTAGAGTTATTGTTCTAGTGACTACCCAACTAGATCCCAGGATTTGATGTGCGCAAACGATAGTGGATTTGATTCTTGATAGTAGTAATGAAGGGTGGAGAGGCTTAAACCCGAAATCTGGATAATCTGGTTCATTAGCACTTTGAACCATAGTAGTTAATTGCGTCGCAATAGCGTCGCGAGCCACGCTATATGGGCGTGTCTTGCCGCAAGAAATCGCCCGCACCGAAACGCAATAGCATCCATTGCAATCGTACTTTCAGCCAAATTACGGTCATATTGTTATCGTAAGGCAAAATGTCAATTTTGTCCCAAATTCAAATGTGTAACAGGAAATTTTTAAGGGATTTTAGTCTATCCGCATCTCTCTGTCACTTCCCGCAACTATATCTCTGCCTTTTAAAAAAATGTTTCCTTTTATCATTATTTCTATCATATATCTATTCCGTTATTTCTGCAACCGCAACCTGCTATAGCGCTATAGCATTTTTTGGGATTGTCAGCGATATGCCGCAATCAGCATTTGATAACTTTGCTTTGGACACGTGCTGGTATCTTGAAAAAAAATATATTAATATCAATCGAATTTTTGAAGGAACCATGTAAGAAATATCCTTGCTTGTTCTGCAGTTACTCTACAATTGCTTGGATAGCTTCGGTTCGCAGAGGGGTTCAACCAGACGTGAGATATGATAGCAGATATTCAAGCACTACAGGAAATGTGTTTGGCTTCTTTAGTGCTTTGGGAGATGTAGCTTTTGGGTATGCAGGGCACAATGTGATTTTGGAGATCCAAGCTACCATTCCTTCAACACCTGAAAAGCCCTCCAAAGTAGCCATGTGGAAGGGCATGATTATTGCTTATATCATAGTGGCTTTGTGTTATTTTCCTATTTCCATCTTTGGTTATTGGGCTTTTGGAAACTCTGTTGATGACAACATCCTTTTGTCACTTGAGAAACCCCGCTGGCTCATTACAGCTGCTAATATATTTGTTGTTGTTCATGTTACTGGAAGTTATCAGGTACATTAAAAAATTTTGTGTGTACTATGAAAAATTATTTATGCTTTATAATCTAATCAGTTTTCTTGTTAGGTCTTTGCTGTTCCAGTGTTTGATATGTTGGAATTATTCCTTGTGACAAGGATGAATTTCAAGCCAAGTTGGTTCCTTCGATTCATAACTCGTAATTTATATGTTTGTGAGTGTGCTTTTCCCTCTCATACTTAATTTTCATTTCTTGCACTTAATTCCACGTATAAACAGAATTTATCCAACAAGTTGCAAATTTATTTATATGCAGCACTTACGTTGTTCCTTGGAGTTTCATTTCCTTTCTTTGGTGGGCTTCTTGGCTTCTTTGGGGGATTTGTCTTTGCTCCAACCACATACTTCGTAAGGAAATTTTAATCTCCGATAACTTTTTACAACGTAAAAGAAAATGTTAATATTGATCAATTTCATGATCTTTTGCAGCTCCCTTGCATCATGTGGCTTCTCATCCACAAACCAAAGAGATTTAGCATTTCTTGGTGGGCAAATTGGGTATGTGCACCAAAAATATTCTCCACACTCATGTATAATACTTTTGTTTGAAATGAGAGTTATCTTTACAAATTTTTTATTTATAAACTCTTACGATCTCAATTATGTACTCCAAAAAGTACACATGTGAGTGTATGTATTCTTCGTAATACATAGTTGAGTTCGTAAATAAAAAAAAGTTATAAATATAACATTTCCTTTTGTTTAAGAGATAAGTTATATTTATAATATATTTTTTTACAACCTCTTGCAACCATATCTTTACACCTAAGATTTCCCCAATCAACGGTTATGATTTTTACAAATTAAACTCATTAATTAATTATTAATTCACACTAAATGATAACCGTTGCGGTGTTAAGATATGATTGTAAGAGGTCGTAAAAAAATAAAGATTGTTAGTATAACCTACCTCTTTGTTTAATATTTAATGTTTTTATTGTAAAAGAGTTTGATTTTTCTTCTCGCTGTTACAGTTTTGCATCATGTTCGGAGTGCTTTTGATGGTTTTAGCTCCTATTGGCGCATTGAGGCAGATCATACTACAAGCTAAGGAATACAAATTTTACTCGTAACTTCCTTTGCACAATGAGGCTGCAAATTCGTACTTTGATTTTTCTACGATATTTGGTCATCTATGTCTTTTGATCTTTGTTTTTTTTAGATAATATCATTTGCTCTAGGAAACTTCTTCATTCTGTTGCAGTGTTGCGTTGATTACTTCTTATGATTTGTAATAAGTACTTATGCGAAATCAGATATGTAGATATTCAACAAGGATTTTGCTGTTGTATTGAACAACTGAAGGATTCTCATTTTCCTGCATACAAAAGTTAATCAGTAGAGTTCGATTCATTGTATCGTTTTATTTTTAAGTTAAAAGTTACTTATATGTTATCAAAAAAAAAAAAGTTACTTATAAGATAAAGTTAAAAAAAAAAAATTTAAAAAAAAAAGTTAAAAGCTATTTAGTAATTATATAAAAAAATTAGCTTAAAAATTACACATGTTTCGAGAAAATTATCTCTCTCTATTTTTATAACTCTTCATTTAAAAAAAACACACGATTCAAGAAAAAATAGATAAGAGTTTAAAAAAAGCTCCGAGGAGAAGCTTTTAGTTTCCAGCTATATTATTTATTATAAAAAAAAAAGCATTTCCCAAAACCTATTTGACTTAACTTATTCTTATAAGTAGCTTCTAGTTGAAAAAAAAGATCAGGCAGTTAATGTTAGGTAACAATCTTTACAAAATAATAATAATAATTACTATTTTGTAAAAAAAATTCTCAATTTTTTTTAAAAAAAGAACTTGTTTTTTAACTTTTGAAAGTTTATCTCTTTTTCAATATGTTAGGTAACAAACACTTGCCGAATTCCTAGAACTGTTTTCTATCAGCAGGGATTTTAACCGGGCCAAATTGGGCCCAGGCGATAGCCCAATATAACGCATGTTGTAATCATGGTCAAAAGTCATGCCCCTATGGTCCAATATACTTGATTGCATACTAAAAGACTGGGCCAAAAGAATAGAGCCCATGGGAAGGAGAAATAATGGATTAGACTGAAACGCTTAAAACTCGATAGCAGTTGGTGGAGCACATGTCATTCAACTTGGCACGCTTGAAAGTCGCTATCCACAAGGACTGGTCAGTTATCAATTTATCATGTATTAACAGAGTCCTAGGCTTAAGTTTAATCTTCAACAACCATGTGTGTATCTGAGGGATAAGACAGTTCACTTGATGATATCGAAGATTATGAAAATAATAACAAAATTGTGGAGATTCCGTATTAAATTTAAACTACAGTGCAGCTTAAGAAATATTGAGTTGTTGCTAAAGATTAGTCCATTAAGTTATCCAGGTATACATTAGCTACTACTAAGTTCGACAAATAAAATCTAAAACCCAAAATTTTTTGGTTTAGTTTCGCCGAGCTCGATTAAGTTTGGCTTGAAATCGTGCACGGCTGATTCATTGGCCTAAACTTTATTTCATTTTCTAATCCTGTGAATTGTCGTTTAAGACATATATTATCCTTTTTTATTCAAATAATAAAAGTCCAACGAAAACTATGTGTAACTTTTTAGTTGTCATTATACGAATATTAAATTGTTCGAATTTCTTGATCCTTATCAATTTGAATATTTTAAAGATTTAATTAAATTATAAAAGTTGTGTCCGATTTAAATTAGCAATAACACCCAAAAGTTAAGAATATTCATAAAATAAATTCTAATATTCTAAACTTTTGAGTCTATTTTCTTTCAATTTAGTTATAATTTTAAAATAATCAATTTCATAACTATCTTTTGCATTGAATATAAAATATATATTTTATTTCAAGGATTTATTTTAATATATTTCTACAATTAATTTTATTTAAATTTTTATGGGATGTAAATTTAGTTTTAAACAGTAATTTCCTTTTGAGCAAAAACGAAGAAACAAAAAAAACAGATTAGGATAAAGTGAATCATAAAGCTAAATAGCTAATCATATTATTTAAATAATTGTTTTTAAGATACTAATTCCCTATTTATATAACAACCACATTTTCAATTATGGCATGTCTCGTAAATTTAACATATAATTGTGTTTATATTAAAATATATCAATTATTAAAAATATAAAAAGTTACTATAAATTTATAAAAATAAGCAAATTCTATTATTTTATTGAAAGACCAACTTTTGCATTATCTAAAAAAAAAAATAGCATGAACAATTTATACAAATATAAGAATAATAAATTTTATACTCAATCCCAACCACTATTTCCTGTCAATCAAATGATTAAGATTGATTGATTTATTTTTTTTAATTAATTGATCCTCGACAAATTACAACTATTATATTTATAAAAATTAAGGGTTAAGATTAAATATAAAATTTATTATTGTCCCGTGAAAAATATATATATAATGTTGAAGAATTAGTTTTGCATTAAAAAAAATTAAAAAAATATTCCAATCAGTTCATCATTTTATGATTAGTCAGATTCGGGATAGATCTAGAATTAAAACTTTAAATCTCTCCCAAAAATAATATTAAAAAAGATCAAACACATTCTCTTCTTAATATTCATCTCCCATGAGCCAACTTAAATATCACCATTTGATATTTTGCATAATCTAATTCTGTGTAAGAATGTGCGTAAGTACATCTTAAATATACAGCTTTATCTGAAGAATGTAGACAAACGCCAGCTAAAATCATTTTTTTTTTGCTGAAAAATCTACAATAATCTGCAGTAACTCCTGAATGGAAAAACGGGTCTGGAAAAGTAAAAGTATACATGCTGTGCTCAGATGCAGCAACGTGGAGCAATAACCAGACGCCAGAGTTCCAAGGTTAATGACTCAACGGCATCCAAAGTGACATTCAACACGACCACGTACACATGTTAGTTCCAACCCAACTCTTAAGCCATTTGCCCATTTGTCCCACTTCCCATCTCCTCCCATTACATTTTACAGCTTTTCATTTTTCTTTATGGCACAAACATATGACCACTTATTAAGACGATTAATTAAATTAAACGAATAAATAAAAAGTACAATCTAGATCTATAACAATAAGTAAAGATATAGAAGCAACAAAGTTGTCAGATCGCGCAAATAATAAGTATGACACATAGCAGCATAAAACTTTCACAAGCTATTGGGGTGTTACTAATTAACATTGATTACATTGATAAATGGTATTCAGATATTTCATTAGAACACCACTGTTCCAAGCTCAAACTCAAACCGTAAAAGCCATTTTAGCTAGGATATAAGGGAACAAAAAAAGTACACATGCATTAATTTACACTCAAGCAAGCCTTAACTTGTGGTTATGTATTCACAATTCTCAACACCAAGGTTGGAGACCAAAAGCAACAGAGGATTAGTATTCTCACGAGCAAGGAACGACATCGTTTAGGAACCCAAACTCAAGCTAAGAGCAGCTTTAACGTCTAATCTCCATGCAAAACCACCACAGTCCATCCTCCACGCATCACATGGAACCGTTAGCGAGTTCCTCTCTCTCCCACACGCGTACTGCACCACCCTCACCCTGCACGTGAACGAAGGGTAAAGAACCACTGTACTCACCTTCATCACAAGTAACACTAGTCCCTCACCCACGTTCCCCATCATCTCCCCGTACGCACCGTTCGTCCACGTCACCCTCCCGTAACCGTCTGATATGAACCCCGGACACGTGTCACTGCTCATCTTCACCCTCCGTTCCTCGTCCGTACTCCCTAGCCCTTCTCCCTCCACCCACGTGTCCATCACGCACTCCACTGTCACGCACGAGTACCTCACCGCTGGCTGATCCATCGCACCGCAGTACCAATAGGGTTCCACCTTCGAAGTGCTGCGATTGTCGAAACTCAGCCACACCGGCATGTTTTTGTTATTGTTATTTTGCACTTCCTCTCCTGCAGATAGGGTTAGATCTCTCACCGGAGGATCCTTCGGATCGGGAGTTTCCGGAATCAACGGTAGAGTCACCACCGGCACCGGAGTCTTCCTCCGCCGTATCCTTCGTTTGGCGGTGGTGTTATTTTCTCTGACGTACTTTCTCTTAGTTCGTCCGTTTTTGGAGAAAGCGTCGCTGCTCTCCGACGAAGAACCGTCGGAGGAGGCGCCTCCGGCTACCGGTTTCGGCGCGATGGGACGAAACCTAAGCATTATTCTGTCCATCGTGGACATACGGCATGGACCGGTTGCATATCTAGCGATGCAACACTCTCCTCTTCCGTCCATCTCTCTCTCTCTCTCTCTCTAAACGCACCGTTTTGCTTTCACTTGTTTTGTGGTAGAGGCAAAGTATTATGTGGATCAGTGAAAACAAACACTAGAGAGCAAATTAATGCAGACAGCGAGGGTAGAGACACGAGGGTTTGTTTTATAGGAACTGTGAGAAGGACACGTGTGCGATAGAGGAGAGAGGGGAAGGGTATTGGTTGAGAAGGGAAACGTGGCGTTATATGGGAGAGATTGAGTGAGAGAACCAATAGGTGAAGGAGTAGTGCACAGTACTAGCGGCAGAATAGGGGCACGTAGTAGACTGTTAGCTTCGAGCATTGTGAACTGTGATTATGAGACTCTGACCGTTGGATGGATTGGGATTCCAGATCATGGTTCCACGTGTGCCTATTCGATTACGGCACAAATCTAAGATAAATTTTGTTCCCCTTTTGCGTACTGCTTTGTAAGCGCATTAGCAAACACTGCTTCTGCCGAAACCTCTTTTGTGAAAATGAAAGCAGCGAGAAGTGTTTATTATCCTTAAGAAAGATTAAGAAAGATAATGACATAGATAAAGAAGGAGAGTGTAGATAAACAAATATAAAGGTATCTCATTTATTGTGAGGGAGAGTAAAATAATATAAGTTGTGACAAAGACGGCAAAACGTTCCTGCTTTCAAACAGTCGACGATGATTGGTCATAGTCCATGACGATATAAAAGTCTCTTCTTAAATATAAAGAGAAAACCATTTCAAATTTGAATTATGAATAAGCAGTATTACAAAATTTTAAAACATTATGGATTATTTCTTTTAAAAAACTATCCCTTAATCTTTTTAAAAATTTAGATTTTTTATCGAACATTATTGAATAATAAAAATCACGTACTTATACAAGTTACAGATTAAATGCTAAATATTAAAAACTCATGAAAGTCAAAGATTTTTGTTATTTAATCTATAACTTTTCTTACATTATCATAATTTAAGAAAATATGATATAAAATTTTTTATATGAAATAATATATATACCAACATAAATTTATAACCAGTATTAGTCATTGATCCTACTTGCATCTTAAGTATAACTCATATGAGCAATAAATAAAGATTACAAAAAAAAAAAAAATTGATAAACCATTCATTCTTATACTACAAATTAAAAATAACTTTGCCAAATAAGTATATTTGTTATTTTAAGAGATGTGAAATAGAGAGATCATGCATACAAGTTACAACGTCATGTAAAGTCTGCAACATGTGTTACCAAAAAAAAAAAAAAAGTCTTCAACATGAAACTAGATCAAATAAATGTAGATTTTAAAAAGGAAAATGGTTTGAGAAATTATATGTATGCAAGTTTATTATTATGGATTGAGTATTTTCATGTAATTATAAAAAATTTATATTACATTATTTATTTTATTTTATTCCTAAAACATTCTACAATTCACCAGTTGTAAAAATTGAAGACACTGTCTTGTTTTATTTAATAAGCACTAAAACCAACATAAAACAATTAGCTCTATAAATCACAAAGAAGAAATGAAGAGGGTAATAAGTTAATTACAAGACGGTAATAAGGTAATGGGTTTATATCTCTCATTTAATATGACCACACAAAATTTTCTACATTCACATCATTTTGTGGGACCCACAGCAAAAAAAAAAAAAAAACTACGGCACGCAAAACAAATCTCTATAACATAACACAATCATTTTTCCTACAACATAACTCTTATAAAATCCTAAAGGTAATTGCAAGAGAAAAACATCATATTTGATAGGAAGCTAACCCCTAAAAGCTAAAGCTTGTCTCGTCTTGCAAGCATTCTTCTCTATCTCTCCATTTCATTCATTAATTTGATTACCGATAGCATTTGCCAAACACGTGATTCACACCATAGGTAAAGGTGTACATGAAGCGGTTCATAATTGGTTGTGACAAAAATCGAAACAAACTAATT
>JAVKPL010010585.1:0-45146 GCA_032173675.1 Gastrolobium villosum | reverse complement strand
ACTAGTAGAATGTTAGAAATTTTATTTTATGGGCAATATTAATTAATTAGTTTTGTATTTTAATATTAATTGGGTTAATGGATATTCCAATATAAATATTGTAACTAAGCCCATTGCGATCACATTTGATTGGGCTTCTGGCATCTGATATTATTGGGCCTAGTTGGGCAGCAATAGGCTTTAGTGTGACCCTGGTTTTCCATGATGGGTGGACCCATGGGCACAGATGGGCATAGACTCTTCTCTGGGTTATGAGCTAGGTCCTCTCTCTAGCCTATTTATACTGGAGTTAAACTCCATAAGCCATCAAGCTCCCATCGTTGAGGCTGCCTTTATCGAAATAGGTGATAGAGAGGAAGATCTGGCATGTAGTCCCTTCTTTCTTTTGGCTTTGTGATGATCCAATAAGGTACACATAATCCCAATTTTGATTTCATATTGTTTGGTATTTTATAATGATATACATGATTCAAGGTTAAAATATTTCTATGATAATATACTAGGAGGAGATCCGTATCCTCACATTCAATAACCTCAAATATTAAATTATTAAAATTATTAATTAATCCATTATTATAATTATTAAAGATAATAATTCTAGAAGTTAACGATTATCGATTTAACTTAGATTTGCATTAATATATAGTAAATAATTACTATTATTAATTGTTTAAATAAATTGATGGAAAATTGTGTAAATCAATTATAATCAATATAAATATTGTAACTAAGCCTATTGCGATCACATTTGATTGGGCTTCTGGCATCTGATGTTATTGGGCATAGTTGGACAGTAATAGGCTCTTGTGTGACGCTGGTTTTCCATGATGGGTGGACCCATGGGCACAGATGGGCACAGACTCTTCTCTGGGTTATTAGCTAGGTCCTCTCTCTAGCCTATTTATACTGGAGTTAAACTCCATAAGCCATCATGCTCTCATCGCTGAGGCTGCCTTTATCGAAATAGGTGATAGAGAGGAAGATCTGGCATGTAGTCCCTTCTTTCTTTTGGCTTTGTGATGATCCAATAAGGTACGCATAATCCCAATTTTGATTTCATATTGTTTGGTATTTTATAATGATATACATGATTCAAGGTTAAATTTTTTCTATGATAATATACTAGGAGGAGATCCGTATCCTCACATTCAATAACCTCAAATATTAAATTATTAAAATTATTAATTAATACATTATTATAATTGTTAAAGATAATAATTCTAGTAGTTAACGATTATCGATTTAACTTAGATTTGCATTAATATATAGTAAATAATTACTATTATTAATTGTTTAAATCAATTGATGGAAAATTGTGTAAATCAATTATAATAAATTAATAATTTTACACAAAATTTCCTTAAATAGATTTTCATAAAATATCCATTATAGACAGCTGCTACATTAGCAATAAGAAAATCAATTCCTTTAGCAGTGGGAAATTTCAAAATATTCATAAAATATGTTCCACTATTTATAATATTTATTTTCCTCTTGATTTTTAGCGCCAGAAGCAAAAATCCGATCATATGATTGGTCCTCTCTTTCTTCACCTTGTATAAAAATATATCATGTTCATGTTATGTCATCTTTTGTGTCAACATGGATCTGTATAAGATCAAACACCAGTCATTACATACAACAGAAGGCTTTTTAGATTCTAGAGTGAAGATTTTGCATAAGCTTATAACTCTTCCAAATGCAATACAAGAAAAAAAAAAGTAAATCAAGATTAAAACTAATTAAACGGATATTACAAAGAAAGATGCAAACATTTTGACAAAATAAAAACCAAGATTTTTTTCAAGAATGACAACCTCTAAAGCTAATTAAAAGGAAACCATACGAATCCACGGGACAGAGCAATACTCTCCAAAAATCCCAGACAGCTTACTCCAAAGAAAAGTAACTGAACTAGAACAATACAAAAATTTAAGAGACAAGCTAGCCACAAGCTCTGAAACAAAGACCAAGAATGCATAAATAGCGTACGTTATGTTTACTTAATCATTCCTAGACAAGACACTGCATCTACATAAAGGACATGTATTGCGAATCGTTAGCCACTTTGTGATGCAATCGCGATGAAACACGTGTGAGCAAGGCAAGCCAATTGCTCTTGACCCAATATCCGTGAGACAAATAGAACAATCTGTGATGGAAGAAGAACGGATATTGCTGCTTTGAATGTTGTGGTTGTAACCCAACTCACCACGAGATCGGACATTGCTATTTAGCATGGTTTCGATGTAACCCAATTCCCTACGAGATCGGCGATTGTTGCTTTGCATGTTATGGTAGTGAGCCAACTCACGAAGATGTCGGATATTGCTTGTTTGTATGTTTTGGTAGTAACCCAACTCACCACGAGAACGGATATTGCTTCTTTGCGTGTTGTGGTTGTAACCCAATTGGGCACCTGATCGGATATTGCTTCTTTGCATGTTTTGGTTGTGACCCAATTGCGCACGAGATTGGATATTGTTTCTTTGCACGTTGTGGTTGTAATCCAATTGCGCACGAGATCGGATATTACTTCTTTGCACGTCTTGGTTGTAGCCCGATTGCGCACGAGAACGGACATTGTTTCTTTGCATGTTTTGGTTGTGACCGAATTGCGCACGAGATTGGATATTGCTTATTTGCATGTTGTGGTTGTAACCCAATTGCGCACGAGATTGGACATTGCTTCTTTGCATGTTCAGGTTGAATGGATTTAAGCCCAAAACGTCGTCGTCCGTAAGCATCTTCTCACGTTGAGCTTTCAAAACCAGAGTCTCTATTATATACAAAAAGAAAAAAACTAGAGTCACTATTAAGAAAAAAGCAACCATTCTTGGCAAACAGATGTAAAGAGAGACAAAGAGAGGGAGGGAGAGAGAGATATGTAGACAGAAAGAGAAAGTTTACTTCAGAGGAGATGAAGTGGTATAATTTATAGAATTTGAACCTCACTTGTTATTCTGCATTGATTAGCTGGATTTATTAAATCTAATATTGAAATTTGATTTGATTTGATTTTCATGATAACGATATTCTATTTTTTTTTATTACCGTTTTAATTATTACCACTTTTAGGTTTCTTTATTGAAAATTAAATATTTATAAAAAGGAATCCTACTTTGCATTTATTACATGCGCTTATTATATTTATTCTTCACGATTTTTTTCCTTTTTGTTTGTTTTTTTAATTTTAATGACCTTCATTATTTCCTTTAAATGCACATATGAGGTATGCTCCAGCAACATTATATATATATTTTAGGCAATACTTCAAATGAATTAAGAAAAAAAAAGCTCTTGCAATGGCTGAGGGTGCTCCTCCTCCTTATGGCTTCTGAATATGCTGGCAATACCACTGTTTTACTATTTTGTTCTTTGACTTGTATTTAATTAGCATATAATGGGTAACACATTTTTTAATGGAAAAAAAACATTAGCCACTCCTGCCATAATAGTAAGAGTATGAAATGCCTCCAATTGAGAAGCACAAAAAAACACAAGATTTAATCCAACACGCTACTGGCGCGACATTGGCGCTATCAGCGTGATAACTCATATTTTATTGCACTTATTTGTTACTCTTGGTTAGTATTTTTAGGATTTATTTGAATAAAATAATGATGTTTTGAGTTAATTTACATTTTTAGTTTTTGATTGGGTTTAATTTATTTTCGTCAAAATTTTTCAGCTTTACGTTACTTCTGTATTTTGGCCATATCTCGGTCCACAGTTGTCTGATTGACACGTTTTGCTGAAGTTTTATTTTATTATTAGACTTGTCATTTAAATTAAAACCCCATTACTTAAGTGGCCCAAAGCCAAGTTTTAGTTTTATTTTAATTTATTTGTTATATTTCGTACTTTTGGACAGATTGGCCTATCAGAACTAAACCCTAACCCGATTTGGGTAGGGGTATATGACGGCGGAGTAGGAAACTATTATTCATTCTGAATTTTTGAAATTGAGGATCAAGTACTTTTTCTCTGAAGCGTTCTTCGCGTTCTTTATCTTTTTCTTCTTTTTTCTTTAATTTTAATCATGTTTATCCTAGCCATGCTAGGCTAAACCCCTTTTAATCAACCTAAGGGGAAGGGATTCCATGGATCTATCTAGAGGATCTGCGATCAATCTCTAACCAGATTCGTTTCTTTAACCTAACTCAAATCAATATCGTGAGATTGTGGATATTCGATTTGAGGTTCGCAATTGCGATTATGGAAAAGGAATAATCATCAGATTTGATGATCCGATTGTTCTCAATTAAAAATAAGGATTTTGATTCAATTGAGATCATTCGTGAATTTGGTAATTTTTATCCAATGAAGGACATCCTAGGATTCCTAACCTTAGGTTGGTTAATTTTAATTACGAAGTTTTAATCCCAGTTCTTATATTCTGTCTTTTATTCAACCGAAATCCAAAACCCCCCTTTTATTTTCTATTTTCATAAGCGATTTTTACCAAATCAATTTCTTTGAGAGACGACTTATGGTTTCCATTTTACTGCAAATTTCTGAACCCTAATTAAAAATAATTTTTAATTTGCGCGAGTTCGTCAGCTCGTGTCAAATTTGGCGCCGTTTCCAGGGAAATGGCATCGGTCTAAATCGTTTTCTGATTCTTGATCTTCTTCTTTTTCTTTAATTTTCATTTCTGTTAAAAAAAATCGAAAAAAATATATTTATTTTTGCGCATCTGTCTTGTTTCTGCGTTTGAACTCATTTGTGTTTCTGATTCCGATTTCTGCACCTTTGATTCTGCATCGGAATTTGATTCTGCAGACGCGTCTTTTCTCAGTTTTTGCATTTTCTGCATTACGGTTTCCATTTTACTGCGAATTTCAGAACCCTAATTAAAAATAATTTTTAATTTGCGCGAGTTCGTCAGCTCGTGTCAAATTTGGCGCCGTTTCCAGGGAAATGGCATCGGTCTAAATCGTTTTCTGATTCTTGATCATCTTCTTTTTCTTTA
Organism: Gastrolobium villosum; assembly: GCA_032173675.1. Taxonomy (NCBI): domain Eukaryota; kingdom Viridiplantae; phylum Streptophyta; class Magnoliopsida; order Fabales; family Fabaceae; genus Gastrolobium; species Gastrolobium villosum. Next base: position 40,171 of record JAVKPL010010585.1, on the reverse strand, counting down.
ATTTTCGTTTCTGTTAAAAAAAAAACAAAAAAATATATTTATTTTTGCGCATCTGTCTTGTTTCTGCGTTTGAACTCATTTGTGTTTCTGATTCCGATTTCTGCACCTTTGATTCTGCATCGGAATTTGATTCTGCAGACGCGTCTTTTCATAGTTTTTTCATTTTCTGCATTACGGTTTACGTTTTGGGTAGATTTGGGGAAATCGGTAAAACTTCAGTTTGAGAGATTGGTTCCGGGAGTTCTATTCCCAATGGAATTCGACCATCTAAGTATAAGTCACACCCTACAAGGGTGTGAGGTGACCCTTAATTTTGCCAAATTCTGTCGTTCACTAACCCGTTATGCTGCTTCTTTGTCGTTTCAGGACGTATCGGGTATTTTTGCTATTGTTCAACTTGCTTCGATTGACCTGAAATCTGGTGACGTGAAGGAGGAGATCCTTATCCTCATATTCAATCTCCTTAAATATTAAATTATTAAAATTATTAATTAATACATTATTATAATTATTAAAGATAATAATTCTAGTAGTTAACGATTATCGATTTAACTTAGATTTGTATTAATATATTGTAAATAATTACTATTATTAATTGTTTAAATCAATTGATGAAAAATTGTGTAAATCAAACATAAACAATTAATAATTTTACACAAAATTTCCTTAAATAGATTTCCATAAAATATCCATTATAAACAATATCTCTAGACAGCTGGCTACATTAGCAATAAGAAAATCAATTCCTTTAGCAGTGGGAAATTTCAAAATATTCATAAAATATGTTCCACTTTTTATAAAATTTATTTTCCTCTAGTTTTTTAGCGCAAGAAGCAAAAATCCGATCATATGATTGGTCCTCTATTTCTTCACCTTGTATACAAATATATCATGTTCATGTTATGTCATCTTTTGTGTCAACATGGATATGTATAAGATCAAACACCAGTCGTTACATACAACATAAGCCTTTTTAGATTCTAGAGTGAAGATTTTGCATAAGCTTATAACTCTTCCAAATGCAATACAAGAAAAAAAAAGTAAATCAAGATTAAAAATAATTAAACGGATATTACAAAGAAAGATGCAAACATTTTGACAAAAGAAAAACCAAGTTTTTTTACAAGAACGACAACCTCTAAAGCTAATTAAAAGGAAACCATACGAATCCACGGGACAGAGCAATACTCTCCGAAAATCCCAGACAGCTTACTCCAAAGAAAAGTAACTGAACTAGAACAATACAAAAAATTAAGAGACAAGCTAGCCACAAGCTCTGAAACTAAGACCAAGAATGCAAAAACAGCGTACGTTATGTTTACTTAATCATTCCTAGACAAGACACTGCATCTACATAAAGGACATGTATTACGAATCGTGAGCCACTTTGTGATGCAATCCCGATGAAACACGTGTGAGCAAGGCAAGCCAATAGCTCTCGACCCAATCTCCGTGAGACAAATAGAACAATCTGTGATGGAAGAAGACTCTGCTTCAATCGTGACTTTTTCAAGATTTTGAAAAGATTCTTGTGTTGCGGACTGATCCAGCCCGGCCCGTTAGGCCCTCGCCCGCCCGGGCCAGTGCCAAAAAGCCCGCATATCAAACAGCCCGCACGGGCCAAAAAATCATATAACCCCACGGGTTAGGGCCAGCCCGCGGGCCAAAAATCAACTCTATTTTACCAACACTTTTAAGAGTAAAATGCAAAAGTATTCCTAATGGTTCTGTTGAATTTGGCGGAACCTGAAATGCAAAAGTATTCATATATTATCAAGCAGTGATCAAGACTGTTCATTAGTCATATATTATCAAACAGAAATTGAAAAGGCTTAGTCATCTACTTTTAGTACCATGTCTATATTTTCATAGTAAAATGTAAATTAAGGAGTTTGATTCCCCTACAAAAATACCCGACATCCAACATCCCCAAGTCCCAAAATCCGCTCACCATCAGTTACAACAATAACTTGAATACTCCTCTCAGGCCAGTTTTTTAAAACCTCAAGGACTTTCCCCCTGCAAAAGGCCAAAAGCTATATAACCCTCCAACAAATGTAGTCCAAAATTGCATAGAAATACAGGGAAAAAAATGATAATTAAATTGCATACATATATAGTCCAAAATTAGCTCAACCATTCATGTCCAACTAGCAATTAAAGAGGTTAAACTTCAACTGCAGCTACAATATCAACTAAAATGATACACACACACACAACACAACACAAGGAATTAATTACCCCGATTATCAGCGAAATTGGAATGATAATGCAACCTAGTGGCCTCAACCATCTTGGTAACTTCTTGTGCACTCTCTAAAGCCTTCAAAAAATGATCATCAAGGAAAGTGAGAATCTGCATCAGAGTAACACTTGGAACAACCTTAATTGCTCTTCTAAACTCAGCAGGTGCTGTCTTTGAATGTTCAATATGCTTTGCCTCTGTTATCTCATCTAGCTCTTGCACATTTTCCAGAACTTTCTCTAGTGTTTTAGGCTCCTCCACCGTATGACCTCCATCACCGTCAACATTATCACCTTCACCTTCCTCATTCTCATTCCCACCCTCAATCTCATCTTCCTCACTCAAAGAAGGTCCTGGCATGTTCTCTACCATGAATTAAGTTGCAAGTGATCATGTTGTATCATTATCCTCACTCAAAAAATGGTTGAGATAATTAAATTGCATACATATATACAAAAGCTATATATCATGCTGTAACATTATCCTTACTCAAAAAATGGTTGAGAACTTAAGATAATTAAATTGCATACATATATACAAAAGCTATATATTGTAACATCCCACATAATTAGTAAAATACATAAGTACTATATGTTATAGATGCATGTGTAGAATTCGGATTTTTGGTTTAGGTTTGATGGCTTGCGAATTGTTGATCTTTATCTTTGGATGAGACTAAGGTAAGTATTTAAATTAAAATCATAGGAGGGTGCATATGTAGGCATGTGAAACTTTTATTAAAATCATATGAGTAATTTGATTGTGTGTTATAAGGCTTTAGTGTTTATTGGACTTGGGAAGTGGGCTAGTGTGTGTGGACTTGCCACCTTTGGACTTGTCTTGTTGGGTCCTTTGTGTGTGTTGGCCGATGGCCCAAAGAGGATTCTTGGATCTATCTAGTTCAGCCCAATGTGTATCCATTCCTACCTCCCCTAAGCCTTGTCCAACAAGGTTGTTTGTGTACCAAGGAACTTCCACATGGCTTGATGTATTATTTCCCCTCATTTATGCGCAAGTTAGAGAGTTGATATGCATTAGAAAATCTGCCAACACACTCCTTGCTTGACCGCCACATCACCTAGACTTGTGCACCATTTGAATTCAACTTCATTGCATGGAAGACACATGTACTCCTTAGCATCATTTTGGGCTGCATCTTTCCTCATTTAGGCGCACATGGAGAGGTCATAGCTCAGATTTTTCTATGACACAAAACTGCCTAACTTGTTGACTTGGAGAACCACCTTACACCTTCCATCATGAGCCTGAAATGTGCAGATTTCTGCATGCTTTTGGCAGTCCATCATGAACCAAATCTGCCCCTTGCCTCCACATGCAACAAAAGAAGGATTTTGGGGCTGCAACCTCCTCATCATATGCGCACAAGGGCAGCTTCAAATCAGATTTTTGGCTGCCACAAAGCTGTCTTGCTTGTTGACTTAGTGAACCCTCTTACTTGTGCTCATGATGACACCTCCTTTCACTCCTTGCATGTGCATAGAGTAACCTAGAAGCAAACTCTTGCTTGTTCAAACCATGTGTGCAGTCCCACTCTTGCAAGAAACCAGAATTTTCATGATGCATCATCATTTTAACCTCCCCTCACTTTCTCTTTAAGTTTGCGCACAAGAGGGACTCTCCCTCACTTTGCACAAGTTCAGCCAACATCTCCTCCTCCTCCCCACTCTCTAGCCGTGACTACAAGCACCTTAGAAGAAAGAAAGACTAAGCCAACTCTTTTCTACACTCACCTCTCAAACCGTGGCTCAAGAACACCAACCAAGTGCAAGTTTTTCTCCTCTCTTTCCCTCACTGTCCAGCTTTGTTACTCACACTTGGAAGCTGTCCAAGATTGTTCCTCCTCACCATTGTATGCGCACAAGCCATCTCTAGGAAGGGTGAACTTGTTGTTGGTAGAACTAGAAAGGTGTGGTGTGTGAGCAAGAAGTGTGTGCTACAAGAGGTAAGCCTAGACTTAGATCTATTTATTGTGTGTAACCATGTGTGTGCATGAGATGTCTCCTTGAGTATGTTTTGTTTTGGATTCTTGATTGAGCATGGTGAAAGTATAAGGATGTAGCTATTTCATGATGATTTGTATGCATAAGTTATGGAATGAAAGTCTCATGGTTATGCTCAAGTTAATGCCACTGTTTTTGTATGAATATGCCACTGTTTTGAGGATATATATGCCACTGTTTCTCTATGAATGTGCCACTGTTTGAGGATGAATAGGCCACTGTTTCGGTTTCACAAGATCACCAATTGGATGCCACTGTTTTGCATAAAATGCTCACTGTTTTAATGCCTCACATGCCACTGTTTCTGCACAAGAATGCTCACTGTTTTAGTACTTAATGAGCCACTGTTTCTGCATAATATGATCACCATCTTAATGTCCAAGAATCATTATTGATGCCACTGTTTTAGTGTCCAAAAATCACTCTTAAGCCACTGTTTTGGATGTTCGAAAATCACCAAATATGCCACTGTTTCAATGCTCAAAAATCATCACTTGTGCCACTGTTTTGATAATCAAATGCTACCATTCATGCCACTGTTTTGATGTGCAAATATCACCACTAATGTCACTGTTTTGGATGTTCAAATGTACCATTCATGCCACTGTTTTAATGTTCACAAAACACTACTTATGCCACTGTTTTGATGTTCAAATGCCACTGTTTATGTCACTGTTTTAACGTTCAAATGCCACTGTTTCTACCACTGTCTAATGCCACTGTTCTGCCACTGTTTTGAGGTCCAAGAGGTCACTGTTTCTGTTTTAAAATGGTCACTGTTTCTGCTGTAAGGTGCTACTGTTTTTCTGCTGTAAAACGTCACTGTTTCTGTCCACTGTTTTTAAGTAAAACGTCACTGTTTCTGTCCACTGTTTTTTTAGGAAAACGTCACTGTTTTCTGCTCACTGTTTTAAAGAACAACTCACTGTTTTCTGCTCACTGTTTTAAGAACAAACGTCACTGTTTTCTGCTGTAAAACACTGCTGTATGCTCACTGTTTTCTGCTGTAAAACACTGCTGTATGCTCACTGTTTTCCACTGTACAACGCTGCTGTATGCTCACTGTTTATGCTGTAAATCGCCGCTGTAAATGATTGGTTGAAATTGATTTAGGTGCGCTTAAGAAGTGAGATACTTCGCTGCTGTTTGGTATTGTTTAAGGCACACAAGGTAAGTGTCAGGCGATATTACCTAATGTGACTATTGACTACTGGTATAAAGTTGTGACATGATGCTCCATATTCCGTAAAAGTAATATGTTCCTTATTATGAAAGAAAACTGCCAAAAATGTGCCGTGATGGCTATGGAAATGTGCCGTGATGGCTATATGATTATGAGGTAAAGACGTTATGTGGCAGCATAACGCATATGACAAGTATATGTGCCGTGATGGCTATATGAAAAGTATATAAGCATGCACCTTACATCATACCGCATTTTTGTACGTTTTGTGTGTGAAAGCATAGCATGGCATGCATGTACCAAGAGCATATAGGTCTTGCTTTTTAGAATAGTTATGTACAGGACCATGTGTTTGAGCAAGCATCATATAGGCATCCCCAAGGTACCGGGGTATGGGACACTTGGCATCAGTCCGCATAGGCCCACAGTTGGAATCCACAGGGAGCTCAGGTGCCAGGTATATTTGATTCCACTGTGAAGTGCGCGCACGACGGTGCTAAAAGCGCAAAGGAAAGGCGTTATATACGCAATATATGAATATGATGAAAAGGAAAGGCGTTATAAACGCAGTATATATGAATATGATGAAAAGGAAAAAGGAAAAGGAACAAGGATATGTTGAAGTGACTGTTTATGATTTTGTGCCTAGTTAATACTGTTATATTATTGGTTTTGTTGCCACACTACTGGGATTATTCTCACCCCTTCGGGGCTGCTATTTTCCTAAAGGCAGGAGGACGTAAAAGCATTTGAAGGAGTCTTGTTTGCTGTTGCTTGCTGATGAATGGACTTGTACTGTTGCTGTTTGATTGATTGGATGACTGTAATGTGTAATATTTTGGGTACTCTTGGATGACTGTAGACTCTATCATCTCTATTTTACCTTGAACTTTTATGAACAGCGGCTATTTTGGAAAACGTTTGTGAAAGGGATTTTTGAAAGACTTAAGTGCTGAAATTTTCACAGTGCACCTTACGGGAGGTGTTTTTATGAGCAAACGAACTCCGATTTACTATTATTTTATATGCACGCGAAGCCCCCAACGTGCTCTTTCCAAATTACTTGAAATATTTTTTATCGTCCAAACAGAAGTGATAAGGATTTTGAAACGTTCTTCGGATTTGACCTTAGAATAAGAATATATATTAGCTTATGTGACGTTAAAGACTCTAATTCCGCTTAGCAAACGACTCTCTTGGATGCATACAAGGGAGGGCGTTACACTAATTGGTATCAAAGCAGTTTGGTCCATGGATTTGCTTGTGACTGATTGAATTGATTGTTGATTGTGTTTATCCGCTGATTGACTGCCTAAATGTGCTATAGTTTAAGTATATATTAGCTAGGGTAGTTAGATTGTTTAGACCGTTCTGTGATAAGACACGGATGCATAGTCAACTTGTCCGAATTGAACCCGAGTACCTACTTGGGACTGCTGCCATAAATAACTTGCGGTGAGCCTGATCAACTCATTTCATGATATTGTGAGTGCAGAATCATGGCAGGTAGTCGCGGTTCAACTCGGGGAAGGTCTGGCGATGCGGAAGAAGATCTTATCACTACCATTGGGGGACTGGCAACATTCATTCAGAATATGAGCCAAGAATGGCGTGACCATAGGCAACAGAACCAGAACCCACCCCCACTGCATGACAATGCAGAAGAAATTGCCCGTCGGAGGTTGAAAGACTTCCGCAACTTCCAACCCCCTACCTTTGAGGGTGAAGACAACCCCGAGGCTGCAGCGAAGTGGCTGCAGATGATCGAGCATATTTTCGAACGAATGGCATGCCCGGAAGCGCAGAAGACCGATTACGCATCGTACCAGCTGATGGGAGAAGCTTTAACATGGTGGACTGGTGCGAGGGCTCTGCTGAGAGCTCAGGACGTTGAACTAACTTGGGCCGTGTTCAGACAAGTATTTTTGGATAAGTATTTTCCTAAGGCAATGAGAAGAATGAAGCACACTGAACTGCTGTCACTTAGGCAGGATAATATGTCGGTCAATGAGTATATTGCAAAATTTGGGCAGCTGATCGAGTACGCCAACTTTGACCGGAACATTTATGATGAAGAATGGCAGGTGGAGAAGTTCGAAAGCGGATTACATCCGGAAATCCGTAAACTCATTTTGACGACGGCTAATCGTACACTTCCGGAGCTCATCAACCAGAGTCGACAGGCAGAAGGAATCATTAACGAGGCCAAGAATTTGAACAAGCAACACCCAATTCCACGGAGGAAACAGAGCAGGCAGGTTCTTCAGGACGGCACCTGGTAGGGGTCGAGGCAGAGGCACGCAGTTGCAGGCGCGGCCCGGAAATTTTAAGAGAACAAATACTGTTGGTCAATCGTCGACTGGACGGCAGGGTGCGACTGTTTGTGCTACATGTGGAAAGAATCACTTTGGAGTCTGTCGCAAGAACAACAATGCATGTTTCAGATGTGGCCAGCAAGGACATTTCGCTTACGAATGCCCCCGGAACGCTAATCCACAGCCTACGCAAGCACGGGTGTTCACTCTGGAAGCGAAAGATGGTAATTTTCAACCTTTCTCTCTCATTTCTCTATTACAAGTTAGAAAAGAGCTCCGCAAGGGAGCAGCAGGGTATCTTTTGTCGATCGAGGCTGAGACCTCGGTTGACACTCAAATTCAGAATGTACCTGTAGTTAGAGAGTTCGAGGAGGTATTCCCGGATGAAATACCTCGATTGCCTCCTCATAGGGAAATAGAATTTTCCATCGAACTTGTTCCTGGAGTTGGACCAATCTCCATTGCCCCGTATCGTATGGCGCCGTTGGAACTGCGAGAGTTGAAGAAGCAGATAGAAGAATTGTTGGCAAAGGAATTCATCAGACCGAGTACCTCTCCGTGGGGTGCTCCAGCCATCTTGATTAAGAAGAAGGATGGTAGTCTACGTCTGTGTGTAGATTACCGACAGCTGAACAAAGTTACGGTGAAGAATAAGTATCCGCTACCGAGGATCGACGATTTGATGGACCAGTTGAGAGGAGCCAGAGTCTTTTCTAAGATAGATTTACGATCGGGATACCATCAGATCCGGGTCAAACCGGAGGATATTCCGAAAACAGCTTTTAGGACTCGTTATGGGCATTACGAATATCAGGTGATCCCATTCGGACTTACGAATGCTCCAGCGGTATTCATGGACTACATGAACCGCATCTTCCGCCCCTTTCTTGATCAGTTTGTTATTGTGTTTATCGACGACATCCTGATTTACTCTACTAATGAAGAGCTGCATGCGGAACATCTGAGGATTGTCTTGCAAATCTTGAAGGAGAAGCAGTTGTACGCGAAATGGTCGAAGTGCGAGTTTTGGCTTAAAGAGGTCCAGTTTCTGGGTCATGTCATTTCATCAGAAGGTATCGCGGTGGACCCCAGCAAGGTTGAAGCTGTCATGAATTGGGAGCGACCCAAGACTGTCACTGAAGTAAGAAGTTTCTTAGGTCTTGCTGGATATTATCGAAGGTTTATCCAGAATTTCTCTCAGATAGTGCAACCTCTTACCCGTCTCACTCGGAAGGACAAGCCTTTTGAGTGGACCGAAGCTTGTGAAGAATGTTTCATGGAACTGAAGAGCAGGTTAACGAGTGCTCCCGTACTCACGATTCCGGATCCTACCCGAAAGTTCGAAGTATACTGTGATGCGTCGCTGAAAGGACTTGGATGCGTGTTGATGCAGGATCGTATGGCGGTAGCTATGCATCTCGACAACTTAAGCCTCACGAAGAAAATTATCCTACGCACGATTTGGAGTTAGCAGCTATAGTGTTCGCACTTAAAATCTGGAGGCACCACTTGTATGGTTCGCAGTTTGACGTGTTCAGCGATCATAAGAGTTTGAAGTATTTGTTCGATCAGAAGGAGCTGAATATGCGACAACGACGGTGGATGGAATTTCTGAAGGACTATGAATTTGAACTTAAGTACCACCCAGGAAAGGCAAACGTGGTAGCTGACGCCCTGAGTAGGAAGACACTGCACACTGCAACTCTGATGATGGAAGAATTGAAATTGTTTGAGGCCTTTCGAGATTTGAATTTATCTGTAGATGAGAGAGGGCATAGCATAAGATTGGGAAATATAAAGGTGGAGAATGAATTGATCAGTAGAATTAAGGAAGCTCAGAAAGATGAAGAGTTAGCCCGCGAATTGGTTGGCAACCAAGATGTTGTAAAGGATGAGAATGATATTTGGAGATTCCAAGGTCGGTTAGTTGTGCCGAATGAAGAGTTGAAGCAAGAAGTTTTGCAGGAGGCTCATAAGGGCAAGTATGCAGTTCATCCTGGAGCCACAAAGATGTACCATGATTTGAAGACCTCGTTTTGGTGGCCGGGTATGAAGCGTGATATTGCTGAGTATGTATCTCGATGCCTAACTTGTCAAAAGGTAAAGTACGAACACCAGAAACCTTCGGGACTCCTTCAACCTTTGGAGATTCCCGAATGGAAGTGGGACAGTATTGCGATGGATTTTGTAGTTGGACTTCCTCGGACGCGAGAAGGATATGATGCTATCTGGGTGATTGTTGATCGGTTAACGAAGTCGGCTCATTTCTTGCGTGTTAGAACCACATATAATACAGAGAGGCTTGCCAGGATTTACCTGCAGGAGATTGTGAAGCTGCACGGAGTTCCTACGAGTATTGTCAGTGATCGTGATCCCAAGTTTACATCTAAGTTCTGGGAATCTTTTCAAAAAGCCTTAGGAACCCACTTGAGATTGAGTACTGCTTACCATCCGCAGACCGATGGACAGACAGAACGCACCATTCAAGCTTTAGAGGACATGTTGCGAGCATGCGTTTTGGAGTTAGGAGGCAGCTGGGATAATTATCTTTCTTTGATTGAATTTGCTTACAACAACAGTTACCACTCCAGTATTCAGATGGCACCGTATGAAGCCCTGTATGGGAGAAAATGCAGATCCCCTTTATGTTGGACTGAAGTAGGTGAGCGAAGTATGCTAGGACCTGACTTAATTCAAGAAACATCCGAACAAGTAAAGAAGATTCGAGAAAATATGCAGCGGGCTCAGGCCAGACAGAAGAGTTATTACGACAAGCGTCATAAGCCTCTATCTTTCGAAGTCGGAGACCTTGTATTTTTGAGAATCACACCTACATCGGGACTCGGAAGGAGAATGGGAGTAAAGAAGTTAAGTCCACGGTACTTAGGACCATATCTGATTATGGACCGGATTGGAGAGTCTGCATACCGGTTGGCTTTACCACCCAATCTGTCAGGAATTCACAATGTATTTCATGTGTCGCAGCTACGGAGGTATCTCTCTGATCCATCTCATGTATTACAGCCAGAAGAAGTGGAATTAAAGGAAAATCTGACATATCAAGTGCAACCGTTCCAAATTCTTGAAAGATCCGTCAAGCGACTCCGCTCTAAAGAGATTCCTTTGGTGAAAGTATTGTGGAACAACAGATCGGCAGCTGAAGCCACTTGGGAGCGCGAGGACGACATTCAGAAACGCTATCCAGAACTGTTTAGCTCTTAAGTAAGTTTATTTTGCGGGCAAAATTCCTATTTGGTGGGGAGAGTGTAACATCCCACATAATTAGTAAAATACATAAGTACTATATGTTATAGATGCATGTGTAGAATTCGGATTTTTGGTTTAGGTTTGATGGCTTGCGAATTGTTGATCTTTATCTTTGGATGAGACTAAGGTAAGTATTTAAATTTAAATCATAGGAGGGTGCATATGTAGGCATGTGAAACTTTTATTAAAATCATATGAGTAATTTGATTGTGTGTTATAAGGCTTTAGTGTTTATTGGACTTGGGAAGTGGGCTAGTGTGTGTGGACTTGCCACCTTTGGACTTGTCTTGTTGGGTCCTTTGTGTGTGTTGGCCGATGGCCCAAAGAGGATTCTTGGATCTATCTAGTTCAGCCCAATGTGTATCCATTCCTACCTCCCCTAAGCCTTGTCCAACAAGGTTGTTTGTGTACCAAGGAACTTCCACATGGCTTGATGTATTATTTCCCCTCATTTATGCGCAAGTTAGAGAGTTGATATGCATTAGAAAATCTGCCAACACACTCCTTGCTTGACCGCCACATCACCTAGACTTGTGCACCATTTGAATTCAACTTCATTGCATGGAAGACACATGTACTCCTTAGCATCATTTTGGGCTGCATCTTTCCTCATTTAGGCGCACATGGAGAGGTCATAGCTCAGATTTTTCTATGACACAAAACTGCCTAACTTGTTGACTTGGAGAACCACCTTACACCTTCCATCATGAGCCTGAAATGTGCAGATTTCTGCATGCTTTTGGCAGTCCATCATGAACCAAATCTGCCCCTTGCCTCCACATGCAACAAAAGAAGGATTTTGGGGCTGCAACCTCCTCATCATATGCGCACAAGGGCAGCTTCAAATCAGATTTTTGGCTGCCACAAAGCTGTCTTGCTTGTTGACTTAGTGAACCCTCTTACTTGTGCTCATGATGACACCTCCTTTCACTCCTTGCATGTGCATAGAGTAACCTAGAAGCAAACTCTTGCTTGTTCAAACCATGTGTGCAGTCCCACTCTTGCAAGAAACCAGAATTTTCATGATGCATCATCATTTTAACCTCCCCTCACTTTCTCTTTAAGTTTGCGCACAAGAGGGACTCTCCCTCACTTTGCACAAGTTCAGCCAACATCTCCTCCTCCTCCCCACTCTCTAGCCGTGACTACAAGCACCTTAGAAGAAAGAAAGACTAAGCCAACTCTTTTCTACACTCACCTCTCAAACCGTGGCTCAAGAACACCAACCAAGTGCAAGTTTTTCTCCTCTCTTTCCCTCACTGTCCAGCTTTGTTACTCACACTTGGAAGCTGTCCAAGATTGTTCCTCCTCACCATTGTATGCGCACAAGCCATCTCTAGGAAGGGTGAACTTGTTGTTGGTAGAACTAGAAAGGTGTGGTGTGTGAGCAAGAAGTGTGTGCTACAAGAGGTAAGCCTAGACTTAGATCTATTTATTGTGTGTAACCATGTGTGTGCATGAGATGTCTCCTTGAGTATGTTTTGTTTTGGATTCTTGATTGAGCATGGTGAAAGTATAAGGATGTAGCTATTTCATGATGATTTGTATGCATAAGTTATGGAATGAAAGTCTCATGGTTATGCTCAAGTTAATGCCACTGTTTTTGTATGAATATGCCACTGTTTTGAGGATATATATGCCATTGTTTCTCTATGAATGTGCCACTGTTTGAGGATGAATAGGCCACTGTTTCGGTTTCACAAGATCACCAATTGGATGCCACTGTTTTGCATAAAATGCTCACTGTTTTAATGCCTCACATGCCACTGTTTCTGCACAAGAATGCTCACTGTTTTAGTACTTAATGAGCCACTGTTTCTGCATAATATGATCACCATCTTAATGTCCAAGAATCATTATTGATGCCACTGTTTTAGTGTCCAAAAATCACTCTTAAGCCACTGTTTTGGATGTTCGAAAATCACCAAATATGCCACTGTTTCAATGCTCAAAAATCATCACTTGTGCCACTGTTTTGATAATCAAATGCTACCATTCATGCCACTGTTTTGATGTGCAAATATCACCACTAATGTCACTGTTTTGGATGTTCAAATGTACCATTCATGCCACTGTTTTAATGTTCACAAAACACTACTTATGCCACTGTTTTGATGTTCAAATGCCACTGTTTATGTCACTGTTTTAACGTTCAAATGCCACTGTTTCTACCACTGTCTAATGCCACTGTTCTGCCACTGTTTTGAGGTCCAAGAGGTCACTGTTTCTGTTTTAAAATGGTCACTGTTTCTGCTGTAAGGTGCTACTGTTTTTCTGCTGTAAAACGTCACTGTTTCTGTCCACTGTTTTTAAGTAAAACGTCACTGTTTCTGTCCACTGTTTTTTTAGGAAAACGTCACTGTTTTCTGCTCACTGTTTTAAAGAACAACTCACTGTTTTCTGCTCACTGTTTTAAGAACAAACGTCACTGTTTTCTGCTGTAAAACACTGCTGTATGCTCACTGTTTTCTGCTGTAAAACACTGCTGTATGCTCACTGTTTTCCACTGTACAACGCTGCTGTATGCTCACTGTTTATGCTGTAAATCGCCGCTGTAAATGATTGGTTGAAATTGATTTAGGTGCGCTTAAGAAGTGAGATACTTCGCTGCTGTTTGGTATTGTTTAAGGCACACAAGGTAAGTGTCAGGCGATATTACCTAATGTGACTATTGACTACTGGTATAAAGTTGTGACATGATGCTCCATATTCCGTAAAAGTAATATGTTCCTTATTATGAAAGAAAACTGCCAAAAATGTGCCGTGATGGCTATGGAAATGTGCCGTGATGGCTATATGATTATGAGGTAAAGACGTTATGTGGCAGCATAACGCATATGACAAGTATATGTGCCGTGATGGCTATATGAAAAGTATATAAGCATGCACCTTACATCATACCGCATTTTTGTACGTTTTGTGTGTGAAAGCATAGCATGGCATGCATGTACCAAGAGCATATAGGTCTTGCTTTTTAGAATAGTTATGTACAGGACCATGTGTTTGAGCAAGCATCATATAGGCATCCCCAAGGTACCGGGGTATGGGACACTTGGCATCAGTCCGCATAGGCCCACAGTTGGAATCCACAGGGAGCTCAGGTGCCAGGTATATTTGATTCCACTGTGAAGTGCGCGCACGACTGTGCTAAAAGCGCAAAGGAAAGGCGTTATATACGCAATATATGAATATGATGAAAAGGAAAGGCGTTATAAACGCAGTATATATGAATATGATGAAAAGGAAAAAGGAAAAGGAACAAGGATATGTTGAAGTGACTGTTTATGATTTTGTGCCTAGTTAATACTGTTATATTATTGGTTTTGTTGCCACACTACTGGGATTATTCTCACCCCTTCGGGGCTGCTATTTTCCTAAATGGCAGGAGGACGTAAAAGCATTTGAAGGAGTCTTGTTTGCTGTTGCTTGCTGATGAATGGACTTGTACTGTTGCTGTTTGATTGATTGGATGACTGTAATGTGTAATATTTTGGGTACTCTTGGATGACTGTAGACTCTATCATCTCTATTTTACCTTGAACTTTTATGAACAGCGGCTATTTTGGAAAACGTTTGTGAAAGGGATTTTTGAAAGACTTAAGTGCTGAAATTTTCACAGTGCACCTTACGGGAGGTGTTTTTATGAGCAAACGAACTCCGATTTACTATTATTTTATATGCACGCGAAGCCCCCAACGTGCTCTTTCCAAATTACTTGAAATATTTTTTATCGTCCAAACAGAAGTGATAAGGATTTTGAAACGTTCTTCGGATTTGACCTTAGAATAAGAATATATATTAGCTTATGTGACGTTAAAGACTCTAATTCCGCTTAGCAAACGACTCTCTTGGATGCATACAAGGGAGGGCGTTACATATATCATGTTGTATCATTATCCTTTACTCCACATAGATAGTGTTCTTCTATTTGGACAGCTTCAGTTTGTCTTAGAAAGCCACATTGTAAACAAATCCTTATACATTTACAGTACTAACAGAACCCACAAAAAATATCAGAATTTTTCAGTTAAAGTAAATTTAGAAACATTAACCCTGCGTTAGAAATATCAATGCATCTAGATTATCAAAACCCATATTCACAACCACTAAATTTATAAATTCCAACAACCTACAAATCACTGAACCTCAATTAAAACCTCAATTAAAAAGAATAAGCTAAACCTGAAATGTCATTTTCTAGTCCAAATTCTCTATCTCTTTCTCTTTCCATAGCAAGAAAACAAAGAATTTGAGGAAAACCCATCAAAGCATAGAACAGAAAGTTTGCTCATGTGCGACCACCAGCTCCAGTAACAAGCGTCAAGCACGGTGTTCTTGGGGGACTCTGGCATGGCTACAACACTGGTTCTGATTCCCATCATCTTCAGACCCTTATGGTTCAACCGTGCTGCAAGTGACAACGAAGACAATGAAGAAGAATATGAAGGAGAAAATTGAAGAGAGGGAAGCCTTAATGACGATGAAGAAACTGCTTGAGGAAGTGTATCAACTGCGAAGAAGAAGAACGCGTGAAGAAGAAGAAATTGGAAGAAGAAAACCAGAGAGAGAAATGAGAAATTGGGGTTTTAGGGTTTAGAAAAAAAAAGAGTGGGCTGGTCCGCGGTTAACCCCACCCTAACCCAAAAGAAATGAGGGTTAATGGGGCTAGGGTCAAAAATAACCCTCCCATATGTGTGCTGAAAAAAAAGGGGGTTAAAACTTGGGGCTATAGGGCCCAGCCCGCGGGCTGGGGGCTGTTTTGACAGCTCTATTCCTCCACACACAATATTTTATGGGGCCCACACATTTTAAAACAAAAGAAAAAGAAAAAAATATGGCACGCAAAACGAATCTCTATAACATTACACAATCACTTTTCCTACAACATAATAAACATAAAACCCTTTTGCTATACTGTCAAAATAATATTAAAAAGATTTTCAAAATAATATTAAATTAATTAATATAGACCAACTAGTAGAATGTTAGAAATTTTATTTTATGGGCAATATTAATTAATTAGTTTTGTATTTTAATATTAATTGGGTTAATGGATATTCCAATATAAATATTGTAACTAAGCCTATTGCGATCACATTTGATTGGGCTTCTGGCATCTGATGTTATTGGGCATAGTTGGACAGTAATAGGCTCTTGTGTGACGCTGGTTTTCCATGATGGGTGGACCCATGGGCACAGATGGGCACAGACTCTTCTCTGGGTTATTAGCTAGGTCCTCTCTCTAGCCTATTTATACTGGAGTTAAACTCCATAAGCCATCATGCTCTCATCGCTGAGGCTGCCTTTATCGAAATAGGTGATAGAGAGGAAGATCTGGCATGTAGTCCCTTCTTTCTTTTGGCTTTGTGATGATCCAATAAGGTACACATAATCCCAATTTTGATTTCATATTGTTTGGTATTTTATAATGATATACATGATTCAAGGTTAAAATATTTCTATGATAATATACTAGGAGGAGATCCGTATCCTCACATTCAATAACCTCAAATATTAAATTATTAATTAATCCATTATTATAATTATTAAAGATAATAATTCTAGAAGTTAACGATTATCGATTTAACTTAGATTTGCATTAATATATAGTAAATAATTACTATTATTAATTGTTTAAATAAATTGATGGAAAATTGTGTAAATCAATTATAATCAATATAAATATTGTAACTAAGCCTATTGCGATCAC
Source organism: Gastrolobium villosum (assembly GCA_032173675.1). Taxonomy (NCBI): domain Eukaryota; kingdom Viridiplantae; phylum Streptophyta; class Magnoliopsida; order Fabales; family Fabaceae; genus Gastrolobium; species Gastrolobium villosum. The sequence goes on along the minus strand of JAVKPL010010585.1, from coordinate 23,430 downwards.
ATTTGATTGGGCTTCTGGCATCTGATGTTATTGGGCATAGTTGGACAGTAATAGGCTCTTGTGTGACGCTGGTTTTCCATGATGGGTGGACCCATGGGCACAGATGGGCACAGACTCTTCTCTGGGTTATTAGCTAGGTCCTCTCTCTAGCCTATTTATACTGGAGTTAAACTCCATAAGCCATCATGCTCTCATCGCTGAGGCTGCCTTTATCGAAATAGGTGATAGAGAGGAAGATCTGGCATGTAGTCCCTTCTTTCCTTTGGCTTTGTGATGATCCAATAAGGTACGCATAATCCCAATTTTGATTTCATATTGTTTGGTATTTTATAATGATATACATGATTCAAGGTTAAATTTTTTCTATGATAATATACTAGGAGGAGATCCGTATCCTCACATTCAATAACCTCAAATATTAAATTATTAAAATTATTAATTAATACATTATTATAATTGTTAAAGATAATAATTCTAGTAGTTAACGATTATCGATTTAACTTAGATTTGCATTAATATATAGTAAATAATTACTATTATTAATTGTTTAAATCAATTGATGGAAAATTGTGTAAATCAATTATAATAAATTAATAATTTTACACAAAATTTCCTTAAATAGATTTTCATAAAATATCCATTATAGACAGCTGCTACATTAGCAATAAGAAAATCAATTCCTTTAGCAGTGGGAAATTTCAAAATATTCATAAAATATGTTCCACTATTTATAATATTTATTTTCCTCTTGATTTTTAGCGCCAGAAGCAAAAATCCGATCATATGATTGGTCCTCTCTTTCTTCACCTTGTATAAAAATATATCATGTTCATGTTATGTCATCTTTTGTGTCAACATGGATCTGTATAAGATCAAACACCAGTCATTACATACAACAGAAGGCTTTTTAGATTCTAGAGTGAAGATTTTGCATAAGCTTATAACTCTTCCAAATGCAATACAAGAAAAAAAAAGTAAATCAAGATTAAAACTAATTAAACGGATATTACAAAGAAAGATGCAAACATTTTGACAAAATAAAAACCAAGATTTTTTTCAAGAATGACAACCTCTAAAGCTAATTAAAAGGAAACCATACGAATCCACGGGACAGAGCAATACTCTCCAAAAATCCCAGACAGCTTACTCCAAAGAAAAGTAACTGAACTAGAACAATACAAAAATTTAAGAGACAAGCTAGCCACAAGCTCTGAAACAAAGACCAAGAATGCATAAATAGCGTACGTTATGTTTACTTAATCATTCCTAGACAAGACACTGCATCTACATAAAGGACATGTATTGCGAATCGTTAGCCACTTTGTGATGCAATCGCGATGAAACACGTGTGAGCAAGGCAAGCCAATTGCTCTTGACCCAATATCCGTGAGACAAATAGAACAATCTGTGATGGAAGAAGAACGGATATTGCTGCTTTGAATGTTGTGGTTGTAACCCAACTCACCACGAGATCGGACATTGCTATTTAGCATGGTTTCGATGTAACCCAATTCCCTACGAGATCGGCGATTGTTGCTTTGCATGTTATGGTAGTGAGCCAACTCACGAAGATGTCGGATATTGCTTGTTTGTATGTTTTGGTAGTAACCCAACTCACCACGAGAACGGATATTGCTTCTTTGCGTGTTGTGGTTGTAACCCAATTGGGCACCTGATCGGATATTGCTTCTTTGCATGTTTTGGTTGTGACCCAATTGCGCACGAGATTGGATATTGTTTCTTTGCACGTTGTGGTTGTAACCCAATTGCGCACGAGATCGGATATTACTTCTTTGCACGTCTTGGTTGTAACCCGATTGCGCACGAGAACGGACATTGTTTCTTTGCATGTTTTGGTTGTGACCGAATTGCGCACGAGATTGGATATTGCTTATTTGCATGTTGTGGTTGTAACCCAATTGCGCACGAGATTTGACATTGCTTCTTTGCATGTTCAGGTTGAATGGATTTAAGCCCAAAACGTCGTCGTCCGTAAGCATCTTCTCACGTTGAGCTTTCAAAACCAGAGTCTCTATTATATACAAAAAGAAAAAAACTAGAGTCACTATTAAGAAAAAAGCAACCATTCTTGGCAAACAGATGTAAAGAGAGACAAAGAGAGGGAGGGAGAGAGAGATATGTAGACAGAAAGAGAAAGTTTACTTCAGAGGAGATGAAGTGGTATAATTTATAGAATTTGAACCTCACTTGTTATTCTGCATTGATTAGCTGGATTTATTAAATCTAATATTGAAATTTGATTTGATTTGATTTTCATGATAACGATATTCTATTTTTTTTATTACCGTTTTAATTATTACCACTTTTAGGTTTCTTTATTGAAAATTAAATATTTATAAAAAGGAATCCTACTTTGCATTTATTACATGCGCTTATTATATTTATTCTTCACGATTTTTTTCCTTTTTGTTTGTTTTTTTAATTTTAATGACCTTCATTATTTCCTTTAAATGCACATATGAGGTATGCTCCAGCAACATTATATATATATATTAGGCAATACTTCAAATGAATTAAGAAAAAAAAAAGCTCTTGCAATGGCTGAGGGTGCTCCTCCTCCTTATGGCTTCTGAATATGCTGGCAATACCACTGTTTTACTATTTTGTTCTTTGACTTGTATTTAATTAGCATATAATGGGTAACACATTTTTTAATGGAAAAAAAACATTAGCCACTCCTGCCATAATAGTAAGAGTATGAAATGCCTCCAATTGAGAAGCACAAAAAAACACAAGATTTAATCCAACACGCTACTGGCGCGACATTGGCGCTATCAGCGTGATAACTCATATTTTATTGCACTTATTTGTTACTCTTGGTTAGTATTTTTAGGATTTATTTGAATAAAATAATGATGTTTTGAGTTAATTTACATTTTTAGTTTTTGATTGGGTTTAATTTATTTTCGTCAAAATTTTTCAGCTTTACGTTACTTCTGTATTTTGGCCATATCTCGGTCCACAGTTGTCTGATTGACACGTTTTGCTGAAGTTTTATTTTATTATTAGACTTGTCATTTAAATTAAAACCCCATTACTTAAGTGGCCCAAAGCCAAGTTTTAGTTTTATTTTAATTTATTTGTTATATTTCGTACTTTTGGACAGATTGGCCTATCAGAACTAAACCCTAACCCGATTTGGGTAGGGGTATATGACGGCGGAGTAGGAAACTATTATTCATTCTGAATTTTTGAAATTGAGGATCAAGTACTTTTTCTCTGAAGCGTTCTTCGCGTTCTTTATCTTTTTCTTCTTTTTTCTTTAATTTTAATCATGTTTATCCTAGCCATGCTAGGCTAAACCCCTTTTAATCAACCTAAGGGGAAGGGATTCCATGGATCTATCTAGAGGATCTGCGATCAATCTCTAACCAGATTCGTTTCTTTAACCTAACTCAAATCAATATCGTGTGGGATTGTGGATATTCGATTTGAGGTTCGCAATTGCGATTATGGAAAAGGAATAATCATCAGATTTGATGATCCGATTGTTCTCAATTGAAAATAAGGATTTTGATTCAATTGAGATCATTCGTGAATTTGGTAATTTTTATCCAATGAAGGACATCCTAGGATTCCTAACCTTAGGTTGGTTAATTTTAATTACGAAGTTTTAATCCCAGTTCTTATATTCTGTCTTTTATTCAACCGAAATCCAAAACCCCCCTTTTATTTTCTATTTTCATAAGCGATTTTTACCAAATCAATTTCTTTGAGAGACGACTTATGGTTTCCATTTTACTGCAAATTTCTGAACCCTAATTAAAAATAATTTTTAATTTGCGCGAGTTCGTCAGCTCGTGTCAAATTTGGCGCCGTTTCCAGGGAAATGGCATCGGTCTAAATCGTTTTCTGATTCTTGATCTTCTTCTTTTTCTTTAATTTTCATTTCTGTTAAAAAAAATCGAAAAAAATATATTTATTTTTGCGCATCTGTCTTGTTTCTGCGTTTGAACTCATTTGTGTTTCTGATTCCGATTTCTGCACCTTTGATTCTGCATCGGAATTTGATTCTGCAGACGCGTCTTTTCTCAGTTTTTGCATTTTCTGCATTACGGTTTCCATTTTACTGCGAATTTCTGAACCCTAATTAAAAATAATTTTTAATTTGCGCGAGTTCGTCAGCTCGTGTCAAATTTGGCGCCGTTTCCAGGGAAATGGCATCGGTCTAAATCGTTTTCTGATTCTTGATCATCTTCTTTTTCTTTAATTTTCGTTTCTGTTAAAAAAAAAACAAAAAAATATATTTATTTTTGCGCATCTGTCTTGTTTCTGCGTTTGAACTCATTTGTGTTTCTGATTCCGATTTCTGCACCTTTGATTCTGCATCGGAATTTGATTCTGCAGACGCGTCTTTTCATAGTTTTTTCATTTTCTGCATTACGGTTTACGTTTTGGGTAGATTTGGGGTCGGTAAAACTTCAGTTTGAGAGATTGGTTCCGGGAGTTCTATTCCCAATGGAATTCGACCATCTAAGTATAAGTCACACCCTACAAGGGTGTGAGGTGACCCTTAATTTTGCCAAATTCTGTCGTTCACTAACCCGTTATGCTGCTTCTTTGTCGTTTCAGGACGTATCGGGTATTTTTGCTATTGTTCAACTTGCTTCGATTGACCTGAAATCTGGTGACGTGAAGGAGGAGATCCTTATCCTCATATTCAATCTCCTTAAATATTAAATTATTAAAATTATTAATTAATACATTATTATAATTATTAAAGATAATAATTCTAGTAGTTAACGATTATCGATTTAACTTAGATTTGTATTAATATATTGTAAATAATTACTATTATTAATTGTTTAAATCAATTGATGAAAAATTGTGTAAATCAAACATAAACAATTAATAATTTTACACAAAATTTCCTTAAATAGATTTCCATAAAATATCCATTATAAACAATCTCTAGACAGCTGGCTACATTAGCAATAAGAAAATCAATTCCTTTAGCAGTGGGAAATTTCAAAATATTCATAAAATATGTTCCACTTTTTATAAAATTTATTTTCCTCTAGTTTTTTAGCGCAAGAAGCAAAAATCCGATCATATGATTGGTCCTCTATTTCTTCACCTTGTATACAAATATATCATGTTCATGTTATGTCATCTTTTGTGTCAACATGGATATGTATAAGATCAAACACCAGTCGTTACATACAACATAAGCCTTTTTAGATTCTAGAGTGAAGATTTTGCATAAGCTTATAACTCTTCCAAATGCAATACAAGAAAAAAAAAGTAAATCAAGATTAAAAATAATTAAACGGATATTACAAAGAAAGATGCAAACATTTTGACAAAAGAAAAACCAAGTTTTTTTACAAGAACGACAACCTCTAAAGCTAATTAAAAGGAAACCATACGAATCCACGGGACAGAGCAATACTCTCCGAAAATCCCAGACAGCTTACTCCAAAGAAAAGTAACTGAACTAGAACAATACAAAAAATTAAGAGACAAGCTAGCCACAAGCTCTGAAACTAAGACCAAGAATGCAAAAACAGCGTACGTTATGTTTACTTAATCATTCCTAGACAAGACACTGCATCTACATAAAGGACATGTATTACGAATCGTGAGCCACTTTGTGATGCAATCCCGATGAAACACGTGTGAGCAAGGCAAGCCAATAGCTCTCGACCCAATCTCCGTGAGACAAATAGAACAATCTGTGATGGAAGAAGACTCTGCTTCAATCGTGACTTTTTCAAGATTTTGAAAAGATTCTTGTGTTGTGGACTGATCCAGCCCGGCCCGTTAGGCCCTCGCCCGCCCGGGCCAGTGCCAAAAAGCCCGCATATCAAACAGCCCGCACGGGCCAAAAAATCATATAACCCCACGGGTTAGGGCCAGCCCGCGGGCCAAAAATCAACTCTATTTTACCAACACTTTTAAGAGTAAAATGCAAAAGTATTCCTAATGGTTCTGTTGAATTTGGCGGAACCTGAAATGCAAAAGTATTCATATATTATCAAGCAGTGATCAAGACTGTTCATTAGTCATATATTATCAAACAGAAATTGAAAAGGCTTAGTCATCTACTTTTAGTACCATGTCTATATTTTCATAGTAAAATGTAAATTAAGGAGTTTGATTCCCCTACAAAAATACCCGACATCCAACATCCCCAAGTCCCAAAATCCGCTCACCATCAGTTACAACAATAACTTGAATACTCCTCTCAGGCCAGTTTTTTAAAACCTCAAGGACTTTCCCCCTGCAAAAGGCCAAAAGCTATATAACCCTCCAACAAATGTAGTCCAAAATTGCATAGAAATACAGGGAAAAAAATGATAATTAAATTGCATACATATATAGTCCAAAATTAGCTCAACCATTCATGTCCAACTAGCAATTAAAGAGGTTAAACTTCAACTGCAGCTACAATATCAACTAAAATGATACACACACACAACACAACACAAGGAATTAATTACCCCGATTATCAGCGAAATTGGAATGATAATGCAACCTAGTGGCCTCAACCATCTTGGTAACTTCTTGTGCACTCTCTAAAGCCTTCAAAAAATGATCATCAAGGAAAGTGAGAATCTGCATCAGAGTAACACTTGGAACAACCTTAATTGCTCTTCTAAACTCAGCAGGTGCTGTCTTTGAATGTTCAATATGCTTTGCCTCTGTTATCTCATCTAGCTCTTGCACATTTTCCAGAACTTTCTCTAGTGTTTTAGGCTCCTCCACCGTATGACCTCCATCACCGTCAACATTATCACCTTCACCTTCCTCATTCTCATTCCCACCCTCAATCTCATCTTCCTCACTCAAAGAAGGTCCTGGCATGTTCTCTACCATGAATTAAGTTGCAAGTGATCATGTTGTATCATTATCCTCACTCAAAAAATGGTTGAGATAATTAAATTGCATACATATATACAAAAGCTATATATCATGCTGTAACATTATCCTTACTCAAAAAATGGTTGAGAACTTAAGATAATTAAATTGCATACATATATACAAAAGCTATATATCATGTTGTATCATTATCCTTTACTCCACATAGATAGTGTTCTTCTATTTGGACAGCTTCAGTTTGTCTTAGAAAGCCACATTGTAAACAAATCCTTATACATTTACAGTACTAACAGAACCCACAAAAAATATCAGAATTTTTCAGTTAAAGTAAATTTAGAAACATTAACCCTGCGTTAGAAATATCAATGCATCTAGATTATCAAAACCCATATTCACAACCACTAAATTTATAAATTCCAACAACCTACAAATCACTGAACCTCAATTAAAACCTCAATTAAAAAGAATAAGCTAAACCTGAAATGTCATTTTCTAGTCCAAATTCTCTATCTCTTTCTCTTTCCATAGCAAGAAAACAAAGAATTTGAGGAAAACCCATCAAAGCATAGAACAGAAAGTTTGCTCATGTGCGACCACCAGCTCCAGTAACAAGCGTCAAGCACGGTGTTCTTGGGGGACTCTGGCATGGCTACAACACTGGTTCTGATTCCCATCATCTTCAGACCCTTATGGTTCAACCGTGCTGCAAGTGACAACGAAGACAATGAAGAAGAATATGAAGGAGAAAATTGAAGAGAGGGAAGCCTTAATGACGATGAAGAAACTGCTTGAGGAAGTGTATCAACTGCGAAGAAGAAGAACGCGTGAAGAAGAAGAAATTGGAAGAAGAAAACCAGAGAGAGAAATGAGAAATTGGGGTTTTAGGGTTTAGAAAAAAAAAGAGTGGGCTGGTCCGCGGTTAACCCCACCCTAACCCAAAAGAAATGAGGGTTAATGGGGCTAGGGTCAAAAATAACCCTCCCATATGTGTGCTGAAAAAAAAGGGGGTTAAAACTTGGGGCTATAGGGCCCAGCCCGCGGGCTGGGGGCTGTTTTGACAGCTCTATTCCTCCACACACAATATTTTATGGGGCCCACACATTTTAAAACAAAAGAAAAAGAAAAAAATATGGCACGCAAAACGAATCTCTATAACATTACACAATCACTTTTCCTACAACATAATAAACATAAAACCCTTTTGCTATACTGTCAAAATAATATTAAAAAGATTTTCAAAATAATATTAAATTAATTAATATAGACCAACTAGTAGAATGTTAGAAATTTTATTTTATGGGCAATATTAATTAATTAGTTTTGTATTTTAATATTAATTGGGTTAATGGATATTCCAATATAAATATTGTAACTAAGCCCATTGCGATCACATTTGATTGGGCTTCTGGCATCTGATATTATTGGGCCTAGTTGGGCAGCAATAGGCTTTAGTGTGACCCTGGTTTTCCATTATGGGTGGACCCATGGGCACAGATGGGCATAGACTCTTCTCTGGGTTATGAGCTAGGTCCTCTCTCTAGCCTATTTATACTGGAGTTAAACTCCATAAGCCATCAAGCTCCCATCGTTGAGGCTGCCTTTATCGAAATAGGTGATAGAGAGGAAGATCTGGCATGTAGTCCCTTCTTTCTTTTGGCTTTGTGATGATCCAATAAGGTACACATAATCCCAATTTTGATTTCATATTGTTTGGTATTTTATAATGATATACATGATTCAAGGTTAAAATATTTCTATGATAATATACTAGGAGGAGATCCGTATCCTCACATTCAATAACCTCAAATATTAAATTATTAAAATTATTAATTAATCCATTATTATAATTATTAAAGATAATAATTCTAGAAGTTAACGATTATCGATTTAACTTAGATTTGCATTAATATATAGTAAATAATTACTATTATTAATTGTTTAAATAAATTGATGGAAAATTGTGTAAATCAATTATAATCAATATAAATATTGTAACTAAGCCTATTGCGATCACATTTGATTGGGCTTCTGGCATCTGATGTTATTGGGCATAGTTGGACAGTAATAGGCTCTTGTGTGACGCTGGTTTTCCATGATGGGTGGACCCATGGGCACAGATGGGCACAGACTCTTCTCTGGGTTATTAGCTAGGTCCTCTCTCTAGCCTATTTATACTGGAGTTAAACTCCATAAGCCATCATGCTCTCATCGCTGAGGCTGCCTTTATCGAAATAGGTGATAGAGAGGAAGATCTGGCATGTAGTCCCTTCTTTCTTTTGGCTTTGTGATGATCCAATAAGGTACGCATAATCCCAATTTTGATTTCATATTGTTTGGTATTTTATAATGATATACATGATTCAAGGTTAAATTTTTTCTATGATAATATACTAGGAGGAGATCCGTATCCTCACATTCAATAACCTCAAATATTAAATTATTAAAATTATTAATTAATACATTATTATAATTGTTAAAGATAATAATTCTAGTAGTTAACGATTATCGATTTAACTTAGATTTGCATTAATATATAGTAAATAATTACTATTATTAATTGTTTAAATCAATTGATGGAAAATTGTGTAAATCAATTATAATAAATTAATAATTTTACACAAAATTTCCTTAAATAGATTTTCATAAAATATCCATTATAGACAGCTGCTACATTAGCAATAAGAAAATCAATTCCTTTAGCAGTGGGAAATTTCAAAATATTCATAAAATATGTTCCACTATTTATAATATTTATTTTCCTCTTGATTTTTAGCGCCAGAAGCAAAAATCCGATCATATGATTGGTCCTCTCTTTCTTCACCTTGTATAAAAATATATCATGTTCATGTTATGTCATCTTTTGTGTCAACATGGATCTGTATAAGATCAAACACCAGTCATTACATACAACAGAAGGCTTTTTAGATTCTAGAGTGAAGATTTTGCATAAGCTTATAACTCTTCCAAATGCAATACAAGAAAAAAAAAGTAAATCAAGATTAAAACTAATTAAACGGATATTACAAAGAAAGATGCAAACATTTTGACAAAATAAAAACCAAGATTTTTTTCAAGAATGACAACCTCTAAAGCTAATTAAAAGGAAACCATACGAATCCACGGGACAGAGCAATACTCTCCAAAAATCCCAGACAGCTTACTCCAAAGAAAAGTAACTGAACTAGAACAATACAAAAATTTAAGAGACAAGCTAGCCACAAGCTCTGAAACAAAGACCAAGAATGCATAAATAGCGTACGTTATGTTTACTTAATCATTCCTAGACAAGACACTGCATCTACATAAAGGACATGTATTGCGAATCGTTAGCCACTTTGTGATGCAATCGCGATGAAACACGTGTGAGCAAGGCAAGCCAATTGCTCTTGACCCAATATCCGTGAGACAAATAGAACAATCTGTGATGGAAGAAGAACGGATATTGCTGCTTTGAATGTTGTGGTTGTAACCCAACTCACCACGAGATCGGACATTGCTATTTAGCATGGTTTCGATGTAACCCAATTCCCTACGAGATCGGCGATTGTTGCTTTGCATGTTATGGTAGTGAGCCAACTCACGAAGATGTCGGATATTGCTTGTTTGTATGTTTTGGTAGTAACCCAACTCACCACGAGAACGGATATTGCTTCTTTGCGTGTTGTGGTTGTAACCCAATTGGGCACCTGATCGGATATTGCTTCTTTGCATGTTTTGGTTGTGACCCAATTGCGCACGAGATTGGATATTGTTTCTTTGCACGTTGTGGTTGTAACCCAATTGCGCACGAGATCGGATATTACTTCTTTGCACGTCTTGGTTGTAACCCGATTGCGCACGAGAACGGACATTGTTTCTTTGCATGTTTTGGTTGTGACCGAATTGCGCACGAGATTGGATATTGCTTATTTGCATGTTGTGGTTGTAACCCAATTGCGCACGAGATTGGACATTGCTTCTTTGCATGTTCAGGTTGAATGGATTTAAGCCCAAAACGTCGTCGTCCGTAAGCATCTTCTCACGTTGAGCTTTCAAAACCAGAGTCTCTATTATATACAAAAAGAAAAAAACTAGAGTCACTATTAAGAAAAAAGCAACCATTCTTGGCAAACAGATGTAAAGAGAGACAAAGAGAGGGAGGGAGAGAGAGATATGTAGACAGAAAGAGAAAGTTTACTTCAGAGGAGATGAAGTGGTATAATTTATAGAATTTGAACCTCACTTGTTATTCTGCATTGATTAGCTGGATTTATTAAATCTAATATTGAAATTTGATTTGATTTGATTTTCATGATAACGATATTCTATTTTTTTTATTACCGTTTTAATTATTACCACTTTTAGGTTTCTTTATTGAAAATTAAATATTTATAAAAAGGAATCCTACTTTGCATTTATTACATGCGCTTATTATATTTATTCTTCACGATTTTTTTCCTTTTTGTTTGTTTTTTTAATTTTAATGACCTTCATTATTTCCTTTAAATGCACATATGAGGTATGCTCCAGCAACATTATATATATATTTTAGGCAATACTTCAAATGAATTAAGAAAAAAAAAGCTCTTGCAATGGCTGAGGGTGCTCCTCCTCCTTATGGCTTCTGAATATGCTGGCAATACCACTGTTTTACTATTTTGTTCTTTGACTTGTATTTAATTAGCATATAATGGGTAACACATTTTTTAATGGAAAAAAAACATTAGCCACTCCTGCCATAATAGTAAGAGTATGAAATGCCTCCAATTGAGAAGCACAAAAAAACACAAGATTTAATCCAACACGCTACTGGCGCGACATTGGCGCTATCAGCGTGATAACTCATATTTTATTGCACTTATTTGTTACTCTTGGTTAGTATTTTTAGGATTTATTTGAATAAAATAATGATGTTTTGAGTTAATTTACATTTTTAGTTTTTGATTGGGTTTAATTTATTTTCGTCAAAATTTTTCAGCTTTACGTTACTTCTGTATTTTGGCCATATCTCGGTCCACAGTTGTCTGATTGACACGTTTTGCTGAAGTTTTATTTTATTATTAGACTTGTCATTTAAATTAAAACCCCATTACTTAAGTGGCCCAAAGCCAAGTTTTAGTTTTATTTTAATTTATTTGTTATATTTCGTACTTTTGGACAGATTGGCCTATCAGAACTAAACCCTAACCCGATTTGGGTAGGGGTATATGACGGCGGAGTAGGAAACTATTATTCATTCTGAATTTTTGAAATTGAGGATCAAGTACTTTTTCTCTGAAGCGTTCTTCGCGTTCTTTATCTTTTTCTTCTTTTTTCTTTAATTTTAATCATGTTTATCCTAGCCATGCTAGGCTAAACCCCTTTTAATCAACCTAAGGGGAAGGGATTCCATGGATCTATCTAGAGGATCTGCGATCAATCTCTAACCAGATTCGTTTCTTTAACCTAACTCAAATCAATATCGTGAGATTGTGGATATTCGATTTGAGGTTCGCAATTGCGATTATGGAAAAGGAATAATCATCAGATTTGATGATCCGATTGTTCTCAATTGAAAATAAGGATTTTGATTCAATTGAGATCATTCGTGAATTTGGTAATTTTTATCCAATGAAGGACATCCTAGGATTCCTAACCTTAGGTTGGTTAATTTTAATTACGAAGTTTTAATCCCAGTTCTTATATTCTGTCTTTTATTCAACCGAAATCCAAAACCCCCCTTTTATTTTCTATTTTCATAAGCGATTTTTACCAAATCAATTTCTTTGAGAGACGACTTATGGTTTCCATTTTACTGCAAATTTCTGAACCCTAATTAAAAATAATTTTTAATTTGCGCGAGTTCGTCAGCTCGTGTCAAATTTGGCGCCGTTTCCAGGGAAATGGCATCGGTCTAAATCGTTTTCTGATTCTTGATCTTCTTCTTTTTCTTTAATTTTCATTTCTGTTAAAAAAAATCGAAAAAAATATATTTATTTTTGCGCATCTGTCTTGTTTCTGCGTTTGAACTCATTTGTGTTTCTGATTCCGATTTCTGCACCTTTGATTCTGCATCGGAATTTGATTCTGCAGACGCGTCTTTTCTCAGTTTTTGCATTTTCTGCATTACGGTTTCCATTTTACTGCGAATTTCTGAACCCTAATTAAAAATAATTTTTAATTTGCGCGAGTTCGTCAGCTCGTGTCAAATTTGGCGCCGTTTCCAGGGAAATGGCATCGGTCTAAATCGTTTTCTGATTCTTGATCATCTTCTTTTTCTTTAATTTTCGTTTCTGTTAAAAAAAAAACAAAAAAATATATTTATTTTTGCGCATCTGTCTTGTTTCTGCGTTTGAACTCATTTGTGTTTCTGATTCCGATTTCTGCACCTTTGATTCTGCATCGGAATTTGATTCTGCAGACGCGTCTTTTCATAGTTTTTTCATTTTCTGCATTACGGTTTACGTTTTGGGTAGATTTGGGGAAATCGGTAAAACTTCAGTTTGAGAGATTGGTTCCGGGAGTTCTATTCCCAATGGAATTCGACCATCTAAGTATAAGTCACACCCTACAAGGGTGTGAGGTGACCCTTAATTTTGCCAAATTCTGTCGTTCACTAACCCGTTATGCTGCTTCTTTGTCGTTTCAGGACGTATCGGGTATTTTTGCTATTGTTCAACTTGCTTCGATTGACCTGAAATCTGGTGACGTGAAGGAGGAGATCCTTATCCTCATATTCAATCTCCTTAAATATTAAATTATTAAAATTATTAATTAATACATTATTATAATTATTAAAGATAATAATTCTAGTAGTTAACGATTATCGATTTAACTTAGATTTGTATTAATATATTGTAAATAATTACTATTATTAATTGTTTAAATCAATTGATGAAAAATTGTGTAAATCAAACATAAACAATTAATAATTTTACACAAAATTTCCTTAAATAGATTTCCATAAAATATCCATTATAAACAATATCTCTAGACAGCTGGCTACATTAGCAATAAGAAAATCAATTCCTTTAGCAGTGGGAAATTTCAAAATATTCATAAAATATGTTCCACTTTTTATAAAATTTATTTTCCTCTAGTTTTTTAGCGCAAGAAGCAAAAATCCGATCATATGATTGGTCCTCTATTTCTTCACCTTGTATACAAATATATCATGTTCATGTTATGTCATCTTTTGTGTCAACATGGATATGTATAAGATCAAACACCAGTCGTTACATACAACATAAGCCTTTTTAGATTCTAGAGTGAAGATTTTGCATAAGCTTATAACTCTTCCAAATGCAATACAAGAAAAAAAAAGTAAATCAAGATTAAAAATAATTAAACGGATATTACAAAGAAAGATGCAAACATTTTGACAAAAGAAAAACCAAGTTTTTTTACAAGAACGACAACCTCTAAAGCTAATTAAAAGGAAACCATACGAATCCACGGGACAGAGCAATACTCTCCGAAAATCCCAGACAGCTTACTCCAAAGAAAAGTAACTGAACTAGAACAATACAAAAAATTAAGAGACAAGCTAGCCACAAGCTCTGAAACTAAGACCAAGAATGCAAAAACAGCGTACGTTATGTTTACTTAATCATTCCTAGACAAGACACTGCATCTACATAAAGGACATGTATTACGAATCGTGAGCCACTTTGTGATGCAATCCCGATGAAACACGTGTGAGCAAGGCAAGCCAATAGCTCTCGACCCAATCTCCGTGAGACAAATAGAACAATCTGTGATGGAAGAAGACTCTGCTTCAATCGTGACTTTTTCAAGATTTTGAAAAGATTCTTGTGTTGTGGACTGATCCAGCCCGGCCCGTTAGGCCCTCGCCCGCCCGGGCCAGTGCCAAAAAGCCCGCATATCAAACAGCCCGCACGGGCCAAAAAATCATATAACCCCACGGGTTAGGGCCAGCCCGCGGGCCAAAAATCAACTCTATTTTACCAACACTTTTAAGAGTAAAATGCAAAAGTATTCCTAATGGTTCTGTTGAATTTGGCGGAACCTGAAATGCAAAAGTATTCATATATTATCAAGCAGTGATCAAGACTGTTCATTAGTCATATATTATCAAACAGAAATTGAAAAGGCTTAGTCATCTACTTTTAGTACCATGTCTATATTTTCATAGTAAAATGTAAATTAAGGAGTTTGATTCCCCTACAAAAATACCCGACATCCAACATCCCCAAGTCCCAAAATCCGCTCACCATCAGTTACAACAATAACTTGAATACTCCTCTCAGGCCAGTTTTTTAAAACCTCAAGGACTTTCCCCCTGCAAAAGGCCAAAAGCTATATAACCCTCCAACAAATGTAGTCCAAAATTGCATAGAAATACAGGGAAAAAAATGATAATTAAATTGCATACATATATAGTCCAAAATTAGCTCAACCATTCATGTCCAACTAGCAATTAAAGAGGTTAAACTTCAACTGCAGCTACAATATCAACTAAAATGATACACACACACACAACACAACACAAGGAATTAATTACCCCGATTATCAGCGAAATTGGAATGATAATGCAACCTAGTGGCCTCAACCATCTTGGTAACTTCTTGTGCACTCTCTAAAGCCTTCAAAAAATGATCATCAAGGAAAGTGAGATCTGCATCAGAGTAACACTTGGAACAACCTTAATTGCTCTTCTAAACTCAGCAGGTGCTGTCTTTGAATGTTCAATATGCTTTGCCTCTGTTATCTCATCTAGCTCTTGCACATTTTCCAGAACTTTCTCTAGTGTTTTAGGCTCCTCCACCGTATGACCTCCATCACCGTCAACATTATCACCTTCACCTTCCTCATTCTCATTCCCACCCTCAATCTCATCTTCCTCACTCAAAGAAGGTCCTGGCATGTTCTCTACCATGAATTAAGTTGCAAGTGATCATGTTGTATCATTATCCTCACTCAAAAAATGGTTGAGATAATTAAATTGCATACATATATACAAAAGCTATATATCATGCTGTAACATTATCCTTACTCAAAAAATGGTTGAGAACTTAAGATAATTAAATTGCATACATATATACAAAAGCTATATATTGTAACATCCCACATAATTAGTAAAATACATAAGTACTATATGTTATAGATGCATGTGTAGAATTCGGATTTTTGGTTTAGGTTTGATGGCTTGCGAATTGTTGATCTTTATCTTTGGATGAGACTAAGGTAAGTATTTAAATTAAAATCATAGGAGGGTGCATATGTAGGCATGTGAAACTTTTATTAAAATCATATGAGTAATTTGATTGTGTGTTATAAGGCTTTAGTGTTTATTGGACTTGGGAAGTGGGCTAGTGTGTGTGGACTTGCCACCTTTGGACTTGTCTTGTTGGGTCCTTTGTGTGTGTTGGCCGATGGCCCAAAGAGGATTCTTGGATCTATCTAGTTCAGCCCAATGTGTATCCATTCCTACCTCCCCTAAGCCTTGTCCAACAAGGTTGTTTGTGTACCAAGGAACTTCCACATGGCTTGATGTATTATTTCCCCTCATTTATGCGCAAGTTAGAGAGTTGATATGCATTAGAAAATCTGCCAACACACTCCTTGCTTGACCGCCACATCACCTAGACTTGTGCACCATTTGAATTCAACTTCATTGCATGGAAGACACATGTACTCCTTAGCATCATTTTGGGCTGCATCTTTCCTCATTTAGGCGCACATGGAGAGGTCATAGCTCAGATTTTTCTATGACACAAAACTGCCTAACTTGTTGACTTGGAGAACCACCTTACACCTTCCATCATGAGCCTGAAATGTGCAGATTTCTGCATGCTTTTGGCAGTCCATCATGAACCAAATCTGCCCCTTGCCTCCACATGCAACAAAAGAAGGATTTTGGGGCTGCAACCTCCTCATCATATGCGCACAAGGGCAGCTTCAAATCAGATTTTTGGCTGCCACAAAGCTGTCTTGCTTGTTGACTTAGTGAACCCTCTTACTTGTGCTCATGATGACACCTCCTTTCACTCCTTGCATGTGCATAGAGTAACCTAGAAGCAAACTCTTGCTTGTTCAAACCATGTGTGCAGTCCCACTCTTGCAAGAAACCAGAATTTTCATGATGCATCATCATTTTAACCTCCCCTCACTTTCTCTTTAAGTTTGCGCACAAGAGGGACTCTCCCTCACTTTGCACAAGTTCAGCCAACATCTCCTCCTCCTCCCCACTCTCTAGCCGTGACTACAAGCACCTTAGAAGAAAGAAAGACTAAGCCAACTCTTTTCTACACTCACCTCTCAAACCGTGGCTCAAGAACACCAACCAAGTGCAAGTTTTTCTCCTCTCTTTCCCTCACTGTCCAGCTTTGTTACTCACACTTGGAAGCTGTCCAAGATTGTTCCTCCTCACCATTGTATGCGCACAAGCCATCTCTAGGAAGGGTGAACTTGTTGTTGGTAGAACTAGAAAGGTGTGGTGTGTGAGCAAGAAGTGTGTGCTACAAGAGGTAAGCCTAGACTTAGATCTATTTATTGTGTGTAACCATGTGTGTGCATGAGATGTCTCCTTGAGTATGTTTTGTTTTGGATTCTTGATTGAGCATGGTGAAAGTATAAGGATGTAGCTATTTCATGATGATTTGTATGCATAAGTTATGGAATGAAAGTCTCATGGTTATGCTCAAGTTAATGCCACTGTTTTTGTATGAATATGCCACTGTTTTGAGGATATATATGCCACTGTTTCTCTATGAATGTGCCACTGTTTGAGGATGAATAGGCCACTGTTTCGGTTTCACAAGATCACCAATTGGATGCCACTGTTTTGCATAAAATGCTCACTGTTTTAATGCCTCACATGCCACTGTTTCTGCACAAGAATGCTCACTGTTTTAGTACTTAATGAGCCACTGTTTCTGCATAATATGATCACCATCTTAATGTCCAAGAATCATTATTGATGCCACTGTTTTAGTGTCCAAAAATCACTCTTAAGCCACTGTTTTGGATGTTCGAAAATCACCAAATATGCCACTGTTTCAATGCTCAAAAATCATCACTTGTGCCACTGTTTTGATAATCAAATGCTACCATTCATGCCACTGTTTTGATGTGCAAATATCACCACTAATGTCACTGTTTTGGATGTTCAAATGTACCATTCATGCCACTGTTTTAATGTTCACAAAACACTACTTATGCCACTGTTTTGATGTTCAAATGCCACTGTTTATGTCACTGTTTTAACGTTCAAATGCCACTGTTTCTACCACTGTCTAATGCCACTGTTCTGCCACTGTTTTGAGGTCCAAGAGGTCACTGTTTCTGTTTTAAAATGGTCACTGTTTCTGCTGTAAGGTGCTACTGTTTTTCTGCTGTAAAACGTCACTGTTTCTGTCCACTGTTTTTAAGTAAAACGTCACTGTTTCTGTCCACTGTTTTTTTAGGAAAACGTCACTGTTTTCTGCTCACTGTTTTAAAGAACAACTCACTGTTTTCTGCTCACTGTTTTAAGAACAAACGTCACTGTTTTCTGCTGTAAAACACTGCTGTATGCTCACTGTTTTCTGCTGTAAAACACTGCTGTATGCTCACTGTTTTCCACTGTACAACGCTGCTGTATGCTCACTGTTTATGCTGTAAATCGCCGCTGTAAATGATTGGTTGAAATTGATTTAGGTGCGCTTAAGAAGTGAGATACTTCGCTGCTGTTTGGTATTGTTTAAGGCACACAAGGTAAGTGTCAGGCGATATTACCTAATGTGACTATTGACTACTGGTATAAAGTTGTGACATGATGCTCCATATTCCGTAAAAGTAATATGTTCCTTATTATGAAAGAAAACTGCCAAAAATGTGCCGTGATGGCTATGGAAATGTGCCGTGATGGCTATATGATTATGAGGTAAAGACGTTATGTGGCAGCATAACGCATATGACAAGTATATGTGCCGTGATGGCTATATGAAAAGTATATAAGCATGCACCTTACATCATACCGCATTTTTGTACGTTTTGTGTGTGAAAGCATAGCATGGCATGCATGTACCAAGAGCATATAGGTCTTGCTTTTTAGAATAGTTATGTACAGGACCATGTGTTTGAGCAAGCATCATATAGGCATCCCCAAGGTACCGGGGTATGGGACACTTGGCATCAGTCCGCATAGGCCCACAGTTGGAATCCACAGGGAGCTCAGGTGCCAGGTATATTTGATTCCACTGTGAAGTGCGCGCACGACGGTGCTAAAAGCGCAAAGGAAAGGCGTTATATACGCAATATATGAATATGATGAAAAGGAAAGGCGTTATAAACGCAGTATATATGAATATGATGAAAAGGAAAAAGGAAAAGGAACAAGGATATGTTGAAGTGACTGTTTATGATTTTGTGCCTAGTTAATACTGTTATATTATTGGTTTTGTTGCCACACTACTGGGATTATTCTCACCCCTTCGGGGCTGCTATTTTCCTAAATGGCAGGAGGACGTAAAAGCATTTGAAGGAGTCTTGTTTGCTGTTGCTTGCTGATGAATGGACTTGTACTGTTGCTGTTTGATTGATTGGATGACTGTAATGTGTAATATTTTGGGTACTCTTGGATGACTGTAGACTCTATCATCTCTATTTTACCTTGAACTTTTATGAACAGCGGCTATTTTGGAAAACGTTTGTGAAAGGGATTTTTGAAAGACTTAAGTGCTGAAATTTTCACAGTGCACCTTACGGGAGGTGTTTTTATGAGCAAACGAACTCCGATTTACTATTATTTTATATGCACGCGAAGCCCCCAACGTGCTCTTTCCAAATTACTTGAAATATTTTTTATCGTCCAAACAGAAGTGATAAGGATTTTGAAACGTTCTTCGGATTTGACCTTAGAATAAGAATATATATTAGCTTATGTGACGTTAAAGACTCTAATTCCGCTTAGCAAACGACTCTCTTGGATGCATACAAGGGAGGGCGTTACACTAATTGGTATCAAAGCAGTTTGGTCCATGGATTTGCTTGTGACTGATTGAATTGATTGTTGATTGTGTTTATCCGCTGATTGACTGCCTAAATGTGCTATAGTTTAAGTATATATTAGCTAGGGTAGTTAGATTGTTTAGACCGTTCTGTGATAAGACACGGATGCATAGTCAACTTGTCCGAATTGAACCCGAGTACCTACTTGGGACTGCTGCCATAAATAACTTGCGGTGAGCCTGATCAACTCATTTCATGATATTGTGAGTGCAGAATCATGGCAGGTAGTCGCGGTTCAACTCGGGGAAGGTCTGGCGATGCGGAAGAAGATCTTATCACTACCATTGGGGGACTGGCAACATTCATTCAGAATATGAGCCAAGAATGGTGTGACCATAGGCAACAGAACCAGAACCCACCCCCACTGCATGACAATGCAGAAGAAATTGCCCGTCGGAGGTTGAAAGACTTCCGCAACTTCCAACCCCCTACCTTTGAGGGTGAAGACAACCCCGAGGCTGCAGCGAAGTGGCTGCAGATGATCGAGCATATTTTCGAACGAATGGCATGCCCGGAAGCGCAGAAGACCGATTACGCATCGTACCAGCTGATGGGAGAAGCTTTAACATGGTGGACTGGTGCGAGGGCTCTGCTGAGAGCTCAGGACGTTGAACTAACTTGGGCCGTGTTCAGACAAGTATTTTTGGATAAGTATTTTCCTAAGGCAATGAGAAGAATGAAGCACACTGAACTGCTGTCACTTAGGCAGGATAATATGTCGGTCAATGAGTATATTGCAAAATTTGGGCAGCTGATCGAGTACGCCAACTTTGACCGGAACATTTATGATGAAGAATGGCAGGTGGAGAAGTTCGAAAGCGGATTACATCCGGAAATCCGTAAACTCATTTTGACGACGGCTAATCGTACACTTCCGGAGCTCATCAACCAGAGTCGACAGGCAGAAGGAATCATTAACGAGGCCAAGAATTTGAACAAGCAACCAACCCAATTCCACGGAGGAAACAGAGCAGGCAGGTTCTTCAGGACGGCACCTGGTAGGGGTCGAGGCAGAGGCACGCAGTTGCAGGCGCGGCCCGGAAATTTTAAGAGAACAAATACTGTTGGTCAATCGTCGACTGGACGGCGGGGTGCGACTGTTTGTGCTACATGTGGAAAGAATCACTTTGGAGTCTGTCGCAAGAACAACAATGCATGTTTCAGATGTGGCCAGCAAGGACATTTCGCTTACGAATGCCCCCGGAACGCTAATCCACAGCCTACGCAAGCACGGGTGTTCACTCTGGAAGCGAAAGATGGTAATTTTCAACCTTTCTCTCTCATTTCTCTATTACAAGTTAGAAAAGAGCTCCGCAAGGGAGCAGCAGGGTATCTTTTGTCGATCGAGGCTGAGACCTCGGTTGACACTCAAATTCAGAATGTACCTGTAGTTAGAGAGTTCGAGGAGGTATTCCCGGATGAAATACCTCGATTGCCTCCTCATAGGGAAATAGAATTTTCCATCGAACTTGTTCCTGGAGTTGGACCAATCTCCATTGCCCCGTATCGTATGGCGCCGTTGGAACTGCGAGAGTTGAAGAAGCAGATAGAAGAATTGTTGGCAAAGGAATTCATCAGACCGAGTACCTCTCCGTGGGGTGCTCCAGCCATCTTGATTAAGAAGAAGGATGGTAGTCTACGTCTGTGTGTAGATTACCGACAGCTGAACAAAGTTACGGTGAAGAATAAGTATCCGCTACCGAGGATCGACGATTTGATGGACCAGTTGAGAGGAGCCAGAGTCTTTTCTAAGATAGATTTACGATCGGGATACCATCAGATCCGGGTCAAACCGGAGGATATTCCGAAAACAGCTTTTAGGACTCGTTATGGGCATTACGAATATCAGGTGATCCCATTCGGACTTACGAATGCTCCAGCGGTATTCATGGACTACATGAACCGCATCTTCCGCCCCTTTCTTGATCAGTTTGTTATTGTGTTTATCGACGACATCCTGATTTACTCTACTAATGAAGAGCTGCATGCGGAACATCTGAGGATTGTCTTGCAAATCTTGAAGGAGAAGCAGTTGTACGCGAAATGGTCGAAGTGCGAGTTTTGGCTTAAAGAGGTCCAGTTTCTGGGTCATGTCATTTCATCAGAAGGTATCGCGGTGGACCCCAGCAAGGTTGAAGCTGTCAGGAATTGGGAGCGACCCAAGACTGTCACTGAAGTAAGAAGTTTCTTAGGTCTTGCTGGATATTATCGAAGGTTTATCCAGAATTTCTCTCAGATAGTGCAACCTCTTACCCGTCTTACTCGGAAGGACAAGCCTTTTGAGTGGACCGAAGCTTGTGAAGAATGTTTCATGGAACTGAAGAGCAGGTTAACGAGTGCTCCCGTACTCACGATTCCGGATCCTACCCGAAAGTTCGAAGTATACTGTGATGCGTCGCTGAAAGGACTTGGATGCGTGTTGATGCAGGATCGTATGGCGGTAGCTTATGCATCTCGACAACTTAAGCCTCACGAAGAAAATTATCCTACGCACGATTTGGAGTTAGCAGCTATAGTGTTCGCACTTAAAATCTGGAGGCACCACTTGTATGGTTCGCAGTTTGACGTGTTCAGCGATCATAAGAGTTTGAAGTATTTGTTCGATCAGAAGGAGCTGAATATGCGACAACGACGGTGGATGGAATTTCTGAAGGACTATGAATTTGAACTTAAGTACCACCCAGGAAAGGCAAACGTGGTAGCTGACGCCCTGAGTAGGAAGACACTGCACACTGCAACTCTGATGATGGAAGAATTGAAATTGTTTGAGGCCTTTCGAGATTTGAATTTATCTGTAGATGAGAGAGGGCATAGCATAAGATTGGGAAATATAAAGGTGGAGAATGAATTGATCAGTAGAATTAAGGAAGCTCAGAAAGATGAAGAGTTAGCCCGCGAATTGGTTGGCAACCAAGATGTTGTAAAGGATGAGAATGATATTTGGAGATTCCAAGGTCGATTAGTTGTGCCGAATGAAGAGTTGAAGCAAGAAGTTTTGTAGGAGGCTCATAAGGGCAAGTATGCAGTTCATCCTGGAGCCACAAAGATGTACCATGATTTGAAGACCTCGTTTTGGTGGCCGGGTATGAAGCGTGATATTGCTGAGTATGTATCTCGATGCCTAACTTGTCAAAAGGTAAAGTACGAACACCAGAAACCTTCGGGACTCCTTCAACCTTTGGAGATTCCCGAATGGAAGTGGGACAGTATTGCGATGGATTTTGTAGTTGGACTTCCTCGGACGCGAGAAGGATATGATGCTATCTGGGTGATTGTTGATCGGTTAACGAAGTCGGCTCATTTCTTGCGTGTTAGAACCACATATAATACAGAGAGGCTTGCCAGGATTTACCTGCAGGAGATTGTGAAGCTGCACGGAGTTCCTACGAGTATTGTCAGTGATCGTGATCCCAAGCTTACATCTAAGTTCTGGGAATCTTTTCAAAAAGCCTTAGGAACCCACTTGAGATTGAGTACTGCTTACCATCCGCAGACCGATGGACAGACAGAACGCACCATTCAAGCTTTAGAGGACATGTTGCGAGCATGCGTTTTGGAGTTAGGAGGCAGCTGGGATAATTATCTTTCTTTGATTGAATTTGCTTACAACAACAG